>JAODAL010054580.1:0-24539 GCA_025379985.1 Phyllomedusa bahiana
AGCTTTTTTTGGAAAAAAAAAATACAGAATTCCTGGTAGTGTTATCTATTTTTATTTCTTTACAGCGGTCACCGTGCAGTATCAATGACATGCTAGCTTTACTCAACAGGTCGATACGATTACAGCGATACCCAATTTGTATTTTTTTTATGTTTTACTGATTTTGCACAAAAAAACTTTTATACAAAAAGGAAAACACGTTTCTGCATCCCCGTAGTCTGAGAGCCTTTTTTATTTTTCTGTGTTCGAAGATGTGTAGGGGTCTGTTTTTTGTGGGATGAGTAGACATTTTAATTAGTATTATTGTTGGAGGAGCAAAGGCTTTTTGATTGTTTTTAAATCCATTTTTTGGAAGGCAGGGAGAAGAAAATACTGCAATCCTAGTAGTGTTTTTTGTTTTTTTTCAACAGGGCTCACTGTGCAGTATCCATGACAAGTTAGTTTTACTCTGTAGGTCAATATGATTATGGCGATACCCAGTTTATTTATTTTTTTCATGTTGAAGTGCTTTAAAAAAAAAAGTGTTTTTATTGTATAAAACAATATTTATGTATCGCTGTCTTCTGATCGCCATAACTTTTTTTATTTTTCCGTTTACAGAGCTGTGTAAGAGCTTTTTTTTTTTGCGGGAAGAACTGACGTTTTTATTGGTACAACTTTGGCATTTATATGAGTTTTAGATCGCTTTTTATTCCATTTTATGTGCTGGGGGATGAACAAAAATCGCAATTCTGTGATTGTTTTTCTTTTTTTTTATGCCGTTCACTGTGCGGGTTAATTAACAATTCAGATTTATAGGGTAGGTTGTTATGCACATGGCGATACTAAATATGCGTACGTTATTTATTTTGGGGTGTTTGTAAAGGGGAAAAGGGCGGTGTACATGTTTTTATTTTATTTTTCATGTGTCTGTTTTACTTTTTTTTTTTACTTTTTTTTAACTTTTCCCCATAGGGGATTTGTATCAGTTATCTTCAGATCACTGATACAATAGAGATCAGTAAACAGCATTGCTGTTGTATACTGGTCTCAATGGTGACTGTCACTCACCATGCCTGGCCGTGCCAACAATTCAGTGAGGGCATGGTGACATCACAGACTGCCCAGAACTGGGCTTTGTTCAGGATATAAAAAAGGTTTTATCTCCTCTTAGAGCACATACTGTAGGTTTCTCATGCTAGCTCTCCTTTCTCTATTATCTCCCATTGCTGTAAGCTGCTGTCATCCTGACCATGATGAGTCACTTTTTGCAGAGACTTATCTGTAGCTATGGACTTTAAAAGCTTCTCATTCAGCTGAGTAAACACTCTTTAGAGCTTTGCATCCTGCGTAATACACTTTATAAATCTCTTGTACTCATGTCACTGTAACAGGACAAGCTAGAAACAGCAGAGCTCATGTGTCAATCACTGATATAGAGCTGCTCACAGCCTGAACAGCATGTATAATTCTAAAGCTGGCTGTGGCTGTGAAACAACATGATGAGAAAACCCCTTTAATCAAAATTATCAAAATATCTTGAAAAAGAAAAGTGTAGTGGCCATCAGGATTAATTCTGACGCATTTCAAACTCTATGGCTCATAGTCATAGTGCTGTCCTGCACCATGATGAAGAACTGTACATAGGACTGCACTATGATGACGGACTGTACATAGGACTGCACTATGAATAAGAGCCTTAAAGCTTAAAACGCGTCAGAGTAATCCTGATGGCCACGCTACTCTTTTTTTTTTCAATATGCTTTAATAGTTTTGATTAAAGGTTTTTGATCCTAGCAGTTTTTTCCCTGGATTCTGGATTCCCACTTTGCTACTACTTTCCATAATATATAATACATTCAATTCACAAACACTGTAGTCATTTTTTGGACAAAAACCTTTTGGAGACAGGACCCTGATCACATGCGATATAAGAAAAAAAAATTATCTGATTAATCAGCTCACCTAATCCCAATGCAGTCCAGTGGTAGAGTGGAGCCAGCACTTGAGTTAAAGCAAAATAAAATAAAATTTTTTTTAAAAAAAATCAGCTTCCAATCCAGGAGGATATTTAATAAAAAAAAATCACCTTTAATATTATCCTTTAAATTATAGCATGGAGCACAACATACAAAAAAATGCAGCACTAGAACATGATGGTGCATTAGTCAAGCTGACGCATTTCGGACGCCATTGTCCTTAATCGGCTATCTGCACTATCATGTTCTAGTGCTGAATTTTTTGTATGTTGTGCTCCTTGCTATATTTTAAAGGATATTATGAAAGATTATGGGCGACACGTCCGAAAATTGGTGTCACCGCGGCAGTTTGTAGACGCATTTAATCAGTGTAAAGTGCGCCTGGAAGTACGATACTTTCAAAAATCTGGCGTCTGGTATACCTTGCACAGTAAACTTAAAGGGGTTTTGCCACTATCTAATGTTAACGTGGGATCCTCCAAAATGGGTATTTAATCACTTCTCTCTCTCTCTCTCCCTCTATATTATATATATATATATATATATATATATATATATATATATATATAGTGAAGCCTGTGAGATCTACAGCCTTCCTTACATGCCCTTAGTTTCCTGACAGTTTACATTAGACACGACCAGGAGCTGACAGGAGCTGATCTGGCCCAGCTGGCATTGTTTGCACTTCTTATCTGATGGCAGGGAACATAAATGAGCTTTGAAGGGACTGGGGAGAAAAGATCCTGTGTCTTTTGTATAGAGAATCCACTGGTTGTAATGTAATTATCTGAGTAATTATCTGAGCTCCCTGCTCAGCCCCCCCTCCTCCCCCTCCGTTTGTGAACAAATGAATGCCTGCTTGGAGCTTATCTTCTCTCCTGTGCACAATACAGTTATCCCCTGTGGATTAGCCAAACAATGTTTACTCAACTACAGAGACTGAACATCAGGAGCGTGCATGGGAGGTGAGGCGATGACATCACAGAGGAGGTACTTGTTTTTTTAAACACAGAAACACAACGCCCCTTTTTTCAAGCCTCAAGAAGGGAGTATCAGCCTGTTAGGTGAGAAACTCACTTCTTGGCAAAACCCCTTTAATGCACCTAAAAAGGCGCATTGCATGATTGAAGCGCAAAGTGTATCATTGGTAAGTGTAAGTAATGCGCCTATTGAGGCACATAACGTTACGGAGGTGCATAGCATATCATTACTAGTGTATGTAATGCGCCTCGATAGGCTCATTGTGTTATGGAGGCACACAGCGTATCATTACTAGTGTATGTGATGCACCCATCGAGGCGCATTGCGTTATGAAGGCGCACAGCGTATCATTGCTGCTATATTTAATGCGCCTGTTAAGGCGCATTACAATGTGTCGCTATATTTACTATTTTGCCATAGGCAAACTTAAACTCTATCAGTTCTCAATCTATAGAACACTAAAACGTAACTTTTATTATGTATAACACTTAACCTCTGTACACACTATTTAAAAACCTGATTTCTAACCTCCCAATTTATCATTTTCTAATTGTCAAGGAATAACTCTTCTATTATCAAGTCTGGTGGAACCCCACCTATTAGCAGGGAAACCTCATATATACAGTGATTTACTAACTCCAGTAAGGGATTCCAAGCCTCCTACTTGGGCAGTCATCCTTAATCCAATGGACATAAAACATATAAGGTTTCCATTGTGAGACCCTCTGCAGCGGGTGACACTGGTGGACAGAAGTGAGAAATCACAATTTAAAATGTCATGCCTTACCTCCCCAACATGTTTCACCAGCGAAACTGGCTTCATCAGGTGTATAATGCGCCTAGTTTTGGTGTGTTGCAGTTCATTTATATCGAAAATATGCCGTCAAAAGTTTTTTGGGCGCAAAATACACCAAATCTATGGCACATTCGTATTGGGACATGTCACCCTATGTTTATTTATGAAATATCCTCCTGGATTGGAAGCTGTTTTTTTTTTCTTTTGATCCTGATCACGACAAGGTGCAAAATAAAATGATCTTGATGTTTTATTCCTTTATGTTATCACCTTCCATCCATACTGTGAAACTCTACTAGTATATTGGATACAGGTGGAAATGTTCAGTCATGAAGACAGATATTGGTTTTAAGCCAGCCGTGCCCTCACCTTCCTCATTCATCCTCACCTGACAGGTAACACAACCCCGCTTACAATCAGATTATTCCCTAGTCTGTTTTCTGTCTCCGTTTAGCTACAATTAAATCAGCGGCGTCTGTTTTCTGTCTTGCTTAGCATAGATTTTATGTTTAACTAATTTTCTGTGACGGGATCGATGCCTGCAAAAATGAATATTTCAATATTTGCATACGGAATAGCTGCTGTAAATTATCTAGAATTTTGTTCTGTATGCTCTTATTTTATTATGCATAATTGATCATTTCAGCTTACTACCTCAATGTGTAAGGAGGGTGAGGCAGAGGGACCATTGACCTGTGCAAGAACCTCACTGTAGCAGAGTTTCCTCCTTAAAGATTGCCATAAGTTATGTCAATTTGAAAATGTTATGGTTTTTTTTTGTTTTTTTGTTTTTTTTGTTTTTTACTTGTGCTTTTCTTACAGAAGACATAACAATGAAGGGGAAATGAGCTTATAATATTATGTAAAATACTTTTACTTTGTGTTGTGATGATGAGGGCACGGCAGGTCTGGGGATGCTTTTTTAGGGAGAAAGACAGAGAAAGAGAGGTAGAAAGCAAGAGGTATGTGCAGTCAAGAATGAAATTCAAAGGTGACCCAAAGAATGAACTCCATTGGTGAGCCACAATAATCAACTCCACTGGTGGGCTCCAAGAATCACCTCAACCGATGGGCCTCAAGAATCAGCTTCACTGGTGAACCCCAAGAATCAACTCCACTGGTGGGCTCCAAGAATCACCTCAACCGATGGGCCTCAAGAATCCGCTTCACTGGTGGGCCCCAAGAATCAACTCCACTGGTGGGCGCCAAGAATCAACTCCACTGATGGGTCCTAAAAATCAACTTCACTGGTGGGTCCTAAGATTAAACTCCACTGTTGAGCCCTAAGAGTCAGCTTCAATGGGGGGCCCCAAAAATCAAATCCACTGATGGGCCCCTAAAATCAACTCCACTGGTGGGCTCCCAAGAATCAGCTCCACTGGTGGGCCCCAAGAATCAGCTCCACTGGTGGGACCCAAGAATCAACTCCACTGGTAAGCTCCAAGAATCTGCTTCACTGGTGGGCTCCAAGAATCCACTTCACTGGTGGGCTACAAGAATCCGCTTCACTGGTGGGACCCAAGAATCCGCTTCACTGGTGGGTCCCAAGAATCCGATTCACTGTTGGACCCCAAGAATCAGCTATACTGGTGGACCCCAAGAATCAGCTTCACTGGTGGACACCAAGAATCAACTCCACTGGTGGCCCTAAGAATCAACTCCACTGGTGGACCCAAGAATCAACTCTACTGGTGAGCACTAAGAATCAGCTTCACTGGTGGGCCCCAAAAATCAACTCTACTGCTGGGCCCCAACAATCAATTCCACTGCTGGGCCACAAGAATCATCTCCACTGGTGGCCCCAAGAATCAGCTTCACTGCTGGGTTCCAACAATCAACTCCACTGCTGGGCCCCAAAAATCAAATACACTTGGTCTAAGACTTTCTTTGTTGCCCATAGCGACCAATCAGGGCTCATAGCAACCAATCAGTTCATAGCACCCAATCAAAGCTCCCCTTTCATGTTGTGCTGTGAAAAAATGAAAGCTGTGCTCTGATTGGTTGCTATGGGCTCTGAATGGTGGCTATTGCCTCTGATTGGTTGCTATGAGCTCTGATTGGTTGCTATGAGCTCTGATTGGTTGTTATGGGATCTGATTGGTTGTTATGGCCTCTGAGTAGTTACTATGGCCTGATTGGTTGCTATGGTCTCTGATTGGTTGCTATGGCCTCTGATTGCTTGCTATGGGCTCTGATTGGTTGCTGTGAGTTCTGATTGGTTGCTATGGGCTCTGATTGGTTACTTTGAGCTCTGATTGGTTGCTATGAGCTCTGATTGGTTGATTTGGGCTCTGATTGGTTGCTATGGGCTCTGATTGGTCACTATGGGCTCTGATTGGTTGCTATGGGCTCTGATTGGTCACTATGAGCTCTGATTGGTGGCTATCACCTCTGATTGGTTATATGGGTTCTGATTGGTAGCTATCACTTCTGATTGGTGGCTATCGCCTATGATTAGTTATATGGGCTCTAATTGGTTGTTAGGGGATCTGATTGGTTGTTATGGCCTCTGAGTAGTTACTATGGCCTGTTTGGTTGCTATGGGCTCTGGTCGGTTGCTATGAGCTCTGATTGGTTACTATGAGCTCTGAATAGTTGCTATGGGTTCTGATTGGTTGCTATGAGCCCTGATTGGTGGCTATCACCTCTGATTGGTTATATGGGTTCTGATTGGTAGCTATCGCCTCTGATTGGTTGCTCTAATTGGTTGCTATGGGCTCTGATTGGTTGCTGTGAGCTCTGATTGGTTGTTGTGGGTTCTGATTGGTTGCTATGAGCTATGATCGGTTGCTATGAGCTCTGATTGGTTGCTATGAGCCTGATTGGTTGCTATGAGCTCTGATTGGTTGCTATGGGCTCTGATTGGTTATATGGGTTCTGATTGGTAGCTATCGCCTCTGATTGGTTGCTCTAATTGGTTGGTATGGGCTCTGATTGGTTGCTATGAGCTCTGATTGGTTGCTATGAGCTCTGATTGGTTGTTATGGGCTCTGATTGGTTGTTGTGGGTTCTGATTGGTTGCTATGAGCTCTGATTGGTTGCTATGAGCCTGATTGGTTGCTATGGGGTCTGATTGGTTGCTGTTAGCTCTAATTGGTTGCTATGGGCTCTTATTGGTGGCTATCACCTCTGATTGGTTATATGGGTTCTGATTGGTAACTATCGCCTCTGATTGGTGGCTATCGCCTCTGATTGGTTGCTATCACCTCTGGTTATATGGGTTCTGATTGGTTGCTATCACCTCTGGTTATATGGGTTCTGATTGGTTGCTATCGCCTCTGATTGGTTATATGGGTTCTGATTGGTTGCTATCACCTCTGATTGGCTGCTATCGGATCTGATTGGTTGCTATGGGCAACAAAGAAATTCTTAGAAATAGACAGTTTTCATACTTGCCCCCCATAGAGTTTTTGTTAGATTGTAGTTCCAGCCTGATCATGATTTGTGATCAGAAGTGAAATATTCCTTTTAGGGGAGATTGGTTCATGCTTTATGGGTTCCATGTTTCTCTGATTCAATAGGGGAAAACAAGGTTTTAAATCATACATGTCAACTCTCCCGCTTTTGGCGGGGGGGTCCCGCTAATGGGCCCCCCCCCCGTACTCCCGGCAGAGTTGGCATTCCTCCCTCCGCCAGCAGGCAGCGGGGGGACCGCAGCGCAAGAGTAGCGCTGGTGCGCTACTCTAGTGCCGCCGAGCCGCTCCTACAGGCGGGTGAAGCGGCCGCAGCCTTACAGTCAGTCAGCAGTACAGGGAGAAGGCAGGAGGGATCGTTCCCCTCCTCCCTCCTCCCTCTGTATGTACAGGTCAGTGTCGCAGGGGGGAGTGACGCGCGGCTGCACTCACTTCCCCTGCGACGCTGAGACTACTCAGTCAGCCGGGAGATGTCCGGAGCTGCAGGAGCCTGCTGAGGTAAGTGGCTTTTATTATTTTATTTTTTATTAGTTATAGGGGGCTCTACCTGGCTACATTGGGGGGGGCACTACCTGGCTACAATGTGGGGGGCACACTGGGGAAGAGGGGGCACTACCCGGGAACAGAGGGGGCACTACCTGGCTACAATGGGGGGGGACTACCTGGCACAGAGGGGGCACTACCTGGCAACAGAGGGCCCCACTATGGCTACAATGGGGGGCACTACCTGGCAACAGAGGGGGCACTACCTGGCTACAATGGGGGGGCACTACCTGGCTAACAATGGGGGCATCTCTGGCTAACAATGGGGGCACTACCCGGCTAACAAAGGGGGCATCTACCCGGCTAACACACGGGGGGCATCTACCTGGCTAACAAAGGGGGCATCTACCTGGGGAAAAATGGGGGCATCTACCTGCCTAACAAAGGGGGCATCTACCTGGCTAAAAAAAGGGGGGATCTACCTGGCTACAAATTTGGCTCTAACCTGGTACAGAGGGGGGTCTACCCGGCTCAGAGGGGGATTTACCTGGCTACAAGGCATGGCAACTCTCCCGGCTACAAGGGGGCATCTACTGGCTACAAGGGGGGATCTACCTGCCTGTAAGGGGCACTACGGTTTTTGGGGGGCTACTACCTGGCCCATAATTAGCCCCGTTATGCAGTTAGGTGGAGTGGGTGTGGCTTTTTGAAGGGGCGTGGCATACCGACAAGATGGGCGTGCCCATGCAAATTTTTGCCGCGCCACGCGCCGCACTCTTCAATCTCCTGCTTTTTCAATTTCAAAAGTTGGCAACTATGTTTTAAATTTACCCATACCCCTCCCTTCACCAACATCTTCTCCTTGCCCTTAGTTGAAGTTTATAGACATGCCTTTTTTGTCAAATCATGCAATCATGTAACCATATCTGTAAGAGAAAAGTGACAAAATGTGTGCACACTGTGAATGCAATGGTAAAATCTTAAGAAGTTAACCAATAAAAAAAAATAACAATAAAATGGGGGTCAAGGTGGGCAAAAAAATGTAAAACAAAGATACTTACTTAACTGTCCCCATCCGCTGAAGCTCCAGAGCTCCCTGTTATCCACTCCCATCAGGGTCGGGGTGACAGATAGGCAAAGGTAGGTGAACATCTAGGCGCCACCTTATCCCAGGTAGGAAGGGGGAGCAAGTATGGATGGAGGGGGCTGAATTTTCCATTAGGGTGCGCTATTTGCCTAGGACACCAGAATACCTTATCCCAGTCCTGACTCCTATTCACTTTCGGGTTCTCATCCCGACACACTGGAAAGGCTCGTGCTCCATTGTAAGTGAGTGGAGTGCGAGCCTCTCCTCCATATCAGGATAAGAACCCAGAAGGGAGGAGGAGCGGAGTGCTGGAGCTGCGGCCAGGGTCAGTATCAGGGAGCGGTTGTTTTTTTTAATTTTCCTACTTTTCCTCCAGTTTCATTTAATTTTTTTTTACTAGCCAACCCCTTTAAATGTCTGTCTCAGCACGGAGCTTTTACCTTATTTTACCTTATTTTGTAAAATGTGCTTACAGGAACTTACGCCATTGCAGTAAACCACAAATAATAGATTTAGGCAAATGTGGTTGAGTAAATATGTAATTAGATTTTATTTAAAAAAAACTTAAAGGGTAAGAAGCCACAAGGGTCAGACCACATCAGCCATGTGATTCTCAGGGTCAGCAACAGGGACTGGATGTCTGAAATAGTTTGTTCCATATGATTGTTTATTGTTGTAGTAAATTATAGCAATTGGTGACATTTTGTTCACATATGAAATAAATACTAGATCTCACATATGATGAGACGCGCTCTCGGCTGAACTAGGAACTCCCATTGACCTCAGTGCGAGAGTTCCGACCACCTCTCCGTTTCCAGCTGAGACTTTCAGGGAGCCAGCTCTAGAGATAGGCGCGTATCCCAGAGATGGCGCTTGTCACACATTGAAGGATAATTCTATTGATTTGTCATAATGTGTGAGATGGAACAACCCCTTTACGTCCTGATGTTGGAAATGAGCATGCCTGACCACAAAGCTAAAACCTCTGAGGGTTATTCCGCACCTGAGACCTTTATGGCACTTCAATTATAAATAACAAAAGTGGCTGAGAGGTTTGGTTCCACTTTAGTGACTGTGAAAGATCAGAATAGGGGGTTCCCTCCTGGGTGCTCCAGAAAGAAGATATGAGGCGCCTATTATCATTGTAATGTTTGGGGGCTACAGAAGCGGCTATTTCACAATTGTAACTAGCACAGCACACATATATAATCTCCTCCTCTCTGGAACCTGTCAGACATTGTTATGATAAATCTTGAGGATCTGCCAGGATTGTGTCAGAAATAAATCCTCCTCCACAATAGCATTTCCAGCCATACAGTGCTCAACATAACAGTACCAGCCACACAGTGCCCACCTAACAGTGCCAGCCATACAGTGCCCAACATAACAGTACCAGCCATACAGTGCCCAACATAACAGTACCAGCCATACAGTGCCCAACCTAACAGTACCAGCCATACAGTGCCCACCATAACAGTACCAGCCATACAGTGCTCAATCCACATACAGTGCCACCATAACAGTGCCACCTACATGAAAACAGTACCAGCCATACAGTGCTCAACATAACAGTACCAGCCATACAGTGCCCAACCTAACAGTGCCAGCCACACAGTGCCCACCATAACAGTACCAGCCATACAGTGCCCAACCTAACAGTACCAGCCATACAGTGCCCCACCTAACAGTGCCAGCCATACAGTGCTCAACATAACAGTGCCAGCCATACAGTGCCCACCATAACAGTGCCAGCCATACAGTGCTCAACATAACAGTGCCAGCCATACAGTGCCCAACCAAACAGTGCCAGCCATACAGTGCCCACCATAACAGTACCAGCCATACAGTGCCCAACCTAACAGTACCAGCCATACAGTACCCACCATAACAGTACCAGCCATACAGTGCTCACCCATAACAGTACCAGCCATACAGTGCCCAACCTAACAGTACCAGCCATACAGTGCCCACCCTAACAGTACCAGCCATACAGTGCTCAACATAACAGGACCAGCCATACAGTGCCTAACATAACAGTACCAGCCATACAGTGCCCAACCTAACAGTACCAGCCATGCAGTGCCCACCATAATAGTGCCAGCCATACACTGCTCAACATAACAGTACCAGCCATACACTGCCAAACATAACAGTGCCAGCCATACAGTGCCCAACATAACAGTGTCAGCCATACAGTGCCCAACATAACAGTGTCAGCCATACAGTGCCCAACATAACAGTGTCAGCCATACAGTGCCCACCATAACAGTGCCAGCCATACAGTGCACAACATAACAGTGTCAGCCATACAGTGCCCAACATAACAGTGCCAGCCATACAGTGCCCAACATAACAGTGCTAGTCGATAATAGTGCCCACAATAGCATTGCCAGCCATACAGTGCTAGATATACAGTGCCCACCATAACAGTGTCAGTCATACAATGCCCACCATAACAGCGTCAGTCTTTCAGAGCCCACCCTAACAGCGTCACCCATACACTTCTAACCATAACAGTACCAGCCATACAGTGCCCACCATAATAGTACCAGCCATACAGTGCTAATCATACAGTGCCCACCATACCAGTGCCAGCCATACAGTACCCACCATAGCAGTACCTGCCATACAGTACCCAGCATAACAGTGCCAGACATACAGTGTTAGCCATACAGTCCTCATCATAACAGTGCCAGCCATAAAGTTCTCACAATATCAGTGCCAGCCTTACAGTGTCCATCATTAGTGCCATTCATACAGTGTTAGCCATACAGTGCCCACCAAAACAGTAACACCATAACAGCCCCAGTCATCCAATGCTTACCATAACAGTACCTGCCATACAGTTCTCACTCTAACAGTGCCAGGCATACACTGCTCACCATAACAGTACCAGACATACAGTGCTAGTCCTACAGTACCCACCAAAACAGTGCCAACCATACAGTACCCACCATAACAGTACCTGCCATACACTCCCTATCATAACCATGCCAGCCATACAGTGCCCAACATAGCAGTGCCAGCCATACAGTGCCCACTATTAAAGTACTAGTCATGCAGTGCCATCAGTTGAATGAAGCTGTCTGAAGTATGAGGACTGAGACCAAGCAGTTTTTGTCCTGATGGCCGAGGACCACACAGAGGGGCACTGGGGGCCGCATGTTGTGCACCCCTGCTCTATGCCCGTAGCATAGATAATAGCAGCATTTACAGACGTTCAGTACCACGGTGATAAAGCCAGTATTGAGGTTAGTCAGTCTGGGAGCTTTATGCTATAACCTCATGATATAATATTATCTGTGCATTATGCAAGCGTGCTCTGCTTTCCTGCGGTACAGTCAGGTGTCCCGGGGACTGTGCTGACACAGTTAATATACATTAGCATTCTGTGATGGATAATGCAGATGTCTTAAATGTCACTTAACCTCTGACACGGTTTAGCTGGCCAGGAATCAATGCCATTATTTCTCTGCCTATACTGGAGGAAGAGAATGTTTTCCTGTCTTTGTACTATTGATTTGTCTGCTTATGTTAACTGTATTAACATACTGTATGCAGACGTCTCCCTCAGAGGACGCAGCCATTTCCCTCCTGTATCTTTTATCATTGCTTTTGTATACATATCTAGTGATCTGCAGGGATAATGATTTGCATCGTCTTAGATATAATCTGCTGTTATGAGGAATCAGCTGGGGAGAGAGCCAGAACGGGGGTCATTGAAGCTGCTGGGGGATATGTTACTGAGGACTTGATAAAGGAGGAGTTACACAGTGCAATTACAGGCAAACCTATGGGATATGTAGTGATAACAATTAGAATAATTATGAGAATTAGAAACGTTCGTTACATAATAAATTAGCACAGGCTTAAAATGCTGTTAATTGAATACAAGCTTGCACAAGCAGAATAGCTAGATAGGAAATAGGTCTCCATTGTTTTCCACTTCGTAGGCTTGGACTTGGTAAGTTGCCATACAGCTGACCATGTTGTGCAGCCTTCGCTCGTTGAGTGAATTGACTAATTATGAGAATTAGACATGTTCTTTACATAATAAATAAGCACAGGCTTAAAATGCTGCTAATTAAATATAAGCTAGCACAAGCAGAATAGCTAGATAGGAAATAGGTCTCCATTGTTTTCCACTTCGTAGGCTTGGACTTGGTAAGTTGCCATACAGCTGACCATGTTGTGCAGCCCTCGCTCGTTGAGTGAATTGACTAATTATGAGAATTAGACATGTTCTGTACATAATAAATAAGCACAGGCTTAAAATGCTGCTAATTGAATATAAGCTTGCACAAGCAGAATAGTTAGATAAAAAAAATAGGTCTCCAATGTTTTCCACTTTGTAGGCTTGGACTTGGTAAGTTGCCATACAGCTGACCATGTTGTGCAGCCTTTGCTCGTTGAGTGAATTGGCTAATTATGAGAATTAGATATGTTCATTACATAATAAATTAGCACAGGCTTAAAATGCTGTTAATTGAATACAAGCTTGCACAAGCAGAATAGCTAGATAGGAAATAGGTCTCCATTGTTTTCCACTTAGTAGGCATGGACTTGGTAAGTTGCCAGCCACTGACCCTTTGTTATGATCAGTGGATCAGCAAGTATTTTCTATGTTATTTCTGTCTTCTTTTGTCTGTCTTCTTTTGTGTATGTTAATGTAAAGTGGTTGCACGACAACTGTTCATGTTCTGTGCATACAGCTGACCATGTTGCGCAGCCTTTGCTCGTTGAGTGAATTGGCTAATTGCTTGTTTCTCTATAAAAATTCCTGGTTTGGCAGCATGAGGTTGTTTATAGTGGAGCTCCATTCTTTTGTGTCTTTGTTTGTCTTGTGTCCAATTCCCAGTATCTTTAAAGGGGTTTTCTCTCTTCAAAGATTAACTTTCAGCATGTAGTGAAAGGTAAATTAAGACTTTTTATAAATGCATCGGTCTTTTGATTTTACTTTACTTAGGCTATAAGAGAGATTTTATCTGCTATGAGTGCACACAGGTTTCTATGGTTACCTAACCATATCTCTGCTATCTGATTAGAGCACAGAGCAAGGAGTGACTTCTAGAGACTTCGCTGCACATAAATGAGTTTTGTGGCAATCACCGCCGCAGCTGCGCTAGGAAGAGAGCTGTAGTCAACAGTTTTGTTCCTAGAGCAGTCTATGTAAGAACTGGCAAGTGGAGGAAACCTCCAATCCCCAGTGTTCAACCCTTTGATTGCCATGGTCAAGGCATTCTCCTGCTCCATCGGGTGATCGGGACTCCTACGACCCGATGAAGCCCACGGAATATTCAGCTCTGGGGACCTAGAGAAGCCCCAGGGTTGTCTGTATAGGAAGCCTGTAGTCAGGCAGAGTAACTTTACAAAAAATTTTTTTCAAACGGTTCTCTCACAAAACACATCTTAGGATATGCTGAGCCAAAACAAAAGGTAAGGGTGGACACATCTCCATGAACATTTCTTTGAGTCTCTTTAGCTGGAGCAAACATCACTCAAAATGTAACACTTTCCAAGCACTGATCTCTGATGATAGAAACCAGCATAGCAAGAGAAAGTCATCTAAAAGCAGCTACTTGTTGACCACTCTTAAAGTAGGTTACTTCCAGGCAGGGTGGAGCCTTGGAGCAAGGAAGAACTACAAGTTCTTAAAAAGTCAAAGTTGTTGTTTCTTTCCCTTGACATTGTGGCTGATAATTTATGGGGGCGCTTTCTTCCTGGCAGTCTGTAATAGGGAGCAGTATTTGCTAGGCTCCTGCAGGGCAGCCATGTTGCACTTGAGCACAGTAAGGCTATGTTCACACGGGTTAACTGCGGGATGTAATTACGCCCCGCAGTTACGCCATGTGGCCGGGGGCGGGAGCGGGGGAGCGAGCAGGGGGCCAGCACTTCGCCGGCCCATAGACAATCATTGCTAGCGGCGCGTATACGCCGCTGGTAACTCATGTCACTTATCTCCCCCCGCGGCGTATTCGCCGAGCAGGGAGAGGAGACGTAATCCATAGTTCTCTATGAGAACTGTGGATTACCCTAATGAATGGGCCGTTTTCAGCCCGTAATTTGCGCACTTCGGAGCGTAATTACGGACCGAAATATGGCCCATTTTAAGCCGTGTGAACATGGCCTTACACTTCGGAAGTCCTATCACAGGCCACTCTATAGCTGGTTAGGTACTTGGATGAACTTAAAAACACCCCCCCAAAAAAAAAAAAAAACAGAATGAATGGCGCTTTATGTACAAAGCAGCGAAATCTTACTGTTTACTGTAAAAACCATACTCACCTCATAGGGTTGTGTCCAGGGGGCAAAACCTGTGTGAAAGCCAGTATTTCTGGATATTTGCAGTTCAGACCACGGCCGTGGACTCTCCAGATTCTCAGTAATAGCTGTTATCTCAATAATGCAAAAGTATAAGGAGATTAGAACCTCCCAGGAAAAGCTGGTTGTCTTTGTTGGCTCTGGTCTGTCGGTACTCTGTCGATAGTTGTTTATGCTATATATGTCTATGTATGACCACCTAGTGGTTTTGATGTACACTCCAGCCATTTTAGGGTTTTACTAGCAGGTCATAATATTGTACTGAGTTTTGTGATAACTAAGTTTATTGAAAGGTAAGACTGGATACATCTTTATTAATACTTTCTTGTGGTCAAGGACATGACCAGCAAGAAAGTATTGTTGGTCAAGCTTCTCTTAGGCACAATGCACTAAAGATCTGACAGGGAGGTCAGGGGGAAGCTGGGTAATATAGGGTCAGCGCCTGGCAATTATCTAATTACTGGCCCTTTAAATTTCACAGAGCTGGCGCGCATGCGCCCTATGGAGCGGGGACACAAGTCGACTGCCACAGACAGCGCAGGGAGCGAGGAGAGGTGAATAACTGATGCAAGGAGCAGGACCATGAGTGCGCCCTGACATGCAGGACTCGATGCCACTTGTGGAGACAGGAATGGGAAAGCTGGAGGTACGGTTGTGGCTGCGACCCAGTGTGTGGGTCACGAGAGCACCCGAAACAATGTGCTTCTTACTTCCATACACTTGGGTTTTATACCACTCAATCTCTGTGGGTCCAAGGACTTCAGAATGGATTTTTGATAACTATATCAATTGATTACCAAATTGTTAAGCTCCCTTCATTACGGGCACCATCAATATGAAAAGGGGGCTCCAAAGTAACAAAACAAAATCAGGTAATAAACATAAAGCATATGAGTGAATGACTTGTACAGGAGGTGAGAGGACCCTGTCTGTGAGGGCCTACAATCTACAAGGGAGGGGGAAGGAGATAAAAAGGGAGGGAGCTGTTTGTATGGTGGCCACAGGATTATTGTAGTTTTTCCTGAAGAAATGGGTTCCCATGTTAATTTTGAAGGTCTCGTATCAGGGAACACATGGAACAGTCTAATGTGCTGAGCCAGCGAATTTCAGTGTACAGTATGGGTGATGCAAATGGGAAATCAGAAGTAGTTGTGCGAGGAGCAGACAACGGAAGAGCAGCATTAGGAGTGAGGATCAGAGATTACGCATTAGAAGGTATCTAGAGATCAGGAGAATATCCTGGGCTGTGGGTGGCCAGTGAAGCAGATGGAAGAGGCAGAGGAGGAACAAAGGGAGGGAGTGGGGTGTAAAATTAGCCAAGTAGCATTGTTGAGGGTGAGTTGGAGTTGTGCAAAAGTGTTAGATGGAATTCCACAGAGAAGTGGTTGCAGTAGTCCCAGCTGTAGATGATGAGGGCATGTACTAACATTGTAGTCAAGTCAGGATTGAAAAAAAGAGTGGATTCAAGAAATGTTTTTCAGGTGGAAACATCAGGAGCTTGGAAGGGCTTAGATGTGTGTTTTGTAGAAAAACGCAGAATCCTAGGTTATCCAGAGGCAAGACTTGTGCAACTAAGAAAAGCGTGGAGCCGCTAACTCTGAGCCGTTAACTCAACTGTATCTATGTTGGGTTTTATAAAGCGGAAAGAGAAGAAGGATAATCCCAATAGACCGCCTGGAATCCAGGAAAGCAGAGAGGTATATGCGGCTGACAAGGGAAGAGCCAACATCAAGTCTTCTCATCCCTCTTGGATAACATAGTCTTGGACTCTTTCGTCACAGGGGCCTCAAAAGTACCAACTAGAGAAGTGGAAAGCAGCCTTCAAGAGATTGGGAAGAGTAAGAAAGCACAGACTGTTCTGTTGTAAGGATGCTATGGGGATATGAACCAGCATGAGGAGCAGGCGCCATTTTGCTTGTGCTGTGGGCTCCATTCTTGTCCATGCAGGGGTGTAACTAAAATTTATAGGTATATGAACAATCAGCTCACCCAAATTGCAATAGCAGCCAGCTGAAGGTGGAGGCACGGTTGAAGCGAATCCAATCTTGATGCAATGAGACTTGGTAATGAAGGGACCAACATCCAAATCCAAAAGGATTCATTTAATTCGTTGGCTGGATTTGGAAGCTGGTCCCTTCATTACCTAGAATTCATTGGGCTCCATAACAAAATGAGATCGTCCTGACCACCGAATAACAGGAAGCTGGAACAGCAGCATAAGTAGTAGTATAAATAATATTGCCACATATTGGGCAGCCCACATAGTAGAGCTGGAGAGCAGAAAGCCTCAAATTTGTAATTGTCCACTAAAAGGAACAATGGACACATTTATCATGGCAGTTGCATCAGAATTTGTGCAGAAAATACTGGCGTCCATGCTTTACACCACATGTGTTCTAGACAGTTTCTAGATACTTCTGCACCTCGTCCAACAACAGGGGTGTGGTCTTTGATTAAGAGGTGTGTTTTCTGTGAAGGGCATGACTTAAGATCCAACACCGTGAAAGTAAAAATATGCACCAAAGTTTTTCCGCAATTAGTGGCATAAAGTAAATAGAAGGTGCAGATCCGTAATAGAGAGACTAGAACAGAGCAGTTTTTCAGGGCAGGGGAACATTTTAATTGTGCATTTTTCACTGATACTGAAATTCCTTTATGAAGCCTTTTATACTGACTTCTTGGTATCTGACCACCGACTTAGCGAGAACATTAGGAAGATGAAAAAATATTATCTGGCAAACCGGGTATTCAAACTCTTACTGCTCCTTTCCTAGAGACAGCTGCTTCACTATTGCAGTACATGAGGACCACTATATTTATTGTGAAAGGCTCATTATCCTTCTCGTGGTGGGGGAGCACCACTGGTGGGACCAAGGCAGGGAGCAAAAATATGGAATTCAGACTAGGCAAAAAGTCTTCACGCTATATGTTGATCTACTGCTTCTCAGGAAACATTTACAAAAATGAACATGAGGTTCTTAGTATAATTTTTGATCAAATGGTATAAGTCCACCTACCACTTCACGGCGACCTATTTAAAGTGGATCCCTACACTAATGGGAGTAGCACTGCATGTCGACCACCACCGCAGCAACAGCAACACCAGTGAGGAGAACAACCCAGTGGCCCAACAACACCACTGTTGCCAGATCTAGCCTCCTGGCTCTGTGCTACACCACTACACAGGCATAGCATCACAGCAACAATGGCCACCACACAACACCAACACCAAAAGAGCGAGAGGTGCACCACCACACAGGCATAGCATCGCAGCAACAATGGCCGCCACACAGCACCAACACCAAAAGAGGGAGAGGTTCACTACCGCTAACTTCTCCCTGGGCTTTCTTGCAAGCAGACTGTAAGAAAGAGGGCATTAACCCTTATACAGACTAATGATAATTAAAAACACCTGGGCCAAATGGGGAGAAGTGCTCATCGCCATGCAGTGCTGCATCCACTAGTATAGGGACCCACTTTAAAGAGGTTGCCTTGAAGTGGCAGGTGGGCTTATACAGATTGATCAAAAAATATACGCAAAGAACCTCATGTTCATTTTAGTAAATTTTTGCCGAGAAGCAGTAAATCAACGTACAGTGTGAGGGTGTGCGGTCCATGCCTCTCCCTGCAAGGTATGCTTTTTTTTTTTTTTTTATATGGAAATGTTTTTTGCAATCAATAGGGGAAAATATTGCTCCTGTAAGGTTTGTTCATTCTGTCCATTCTTTCTTTGCTTTGATTTGTAACATTTTTGTGTTCTAAGGATACACCAGGCGATTGTAATTATAATCTGAACTTATAGTGAAAATGGGTTCAAGATGCACGATACATATAATGTGGTGTATCCTTGTAAAATTTTTATGGCAAGAAACAGTACAAAATTTTTGGTTAAAAAAAGAAGGAATAAAATTAGACTACACAGTCTAAGCCTGCAATGGGTCTCCAAGACCTGCTATGGTTATATGTACGCCTGTGCCTCTGATGCCAGATGTGGAACAAGAGTTACATTTAGGATGTTCTGTGTTAAAATTTTTCTAAAGACCAGTGTCAGACTGGAATGTTGATTCTTATGGCCCACCAGTGGCACTGAGTCTTGGGTCCCACCAGTGGAGATGATTCTTGGGACCCACCAGTGGAGCTGATTCTTGGGGCCAACAGTGGAGTTGATTCTTGGGACCCACCAGTGGAGCTGATTCTTGGGGCTACCAGTGGAGTTGATTCTTGAGACCCACTAGTGGAGCTGATTCTTGGGGCCACCAGTGGAGTTGATTCTTGAGACCCACTAGTGGAGCTGATCTTGGGGCTACCAGTGGAGTTGATTCTTGAGACCCACTAGTGGAGCTGATTCTTGGGGCCCACCAGTGGAGTTGATTCTTGGGCCCACCAGTGGAGTTAATTCTTGGGGCCGCCAGTGGAGCTGATTCTTGGGGCCGCCAGTGGAGCTGATTCTTGGGCCCGCCAGTGGAGCTGATTCTTGGGCCCGCCAGTGGAGCTGATCCTTGGGCCCACCAGTGCAGTTGATCCTTGGAGCCACCAGTGGAGCTGATTCTTGGGGCACCAGTGGAATTCATTCTTGGGCCCACCCGCGGAGTTGATTTTTGGGGCCCACCAATGGAGTTCATTCTTGGGGCCCACCAGGGGGGTTCCTTGTTGGGGCCGACAAGTGGAGTTCATTGTGGCCCACCAGTCTAGATAATTTTTGGAGCCCACCAGTGGAGTTCATTCTCCAGTGGAGCTGATTTTTGGGGCCCATCAGTGCAGCTTACTTCTGTGGCCCACCAGTAGAGATCATTCCTGAGGCCCATCAGAAAGGTTCATTCTTTGGACCCAACAATGGAGTTCATTCTAGATGCCCACTCTACAGCTACTGTACAAGATTGCATATACTGCACATGACTCTTACACTTTGCATTTTGCTTTCTACCTCTTTTTCTCTTCCTTTCTTCCTGACAAAGGCCGACCATGCCCAAGGGCCCACCGGGGGCTTCCCTTACTCCCCTGTGGCCAGTCCAAGCCTGCTTAAGACCTCAACCACAAGGCATTATGGGAAAGGGGCTGAGAAGCCCACAGCGCCCTCTGTTGGATGTAACAAATCCTCAATTTGCTTTTGACCTACTAGGTCTAGAGAAAGCAAAAAGGATTTTAGCCTAGCCAGTATCTCTCATCTGCAGACAACGCTGTTTCGGGATTTTTGTCCCTCATCAGTGCAGAGCAGAGCGATACTGGCTAGCTGTGTGGAAGGCATCGAGTGGCTCAGGAAGGGAAGATCTCTCCTTAAGGAGAGCACCGAACGAACGGCGTGTAGAGATTTGTTTTGCCTTTTCGCACTCTACTAAGCATCTGCATATCACAAGGCATTATAGGAAAGGGGCTGAGAAGCCCACAGCACTCTCTGTTGGATGTAACAAATCCTCAATTTGCTTTTGACCTACTCGGTCTTGAGAAAGCAAAAAGGAGTTTAGCCAAGCCAGTATCTCTCATCTGCAGACAATGCTGTTTGCTTAGTAGAATGCGAAAAGGCAAAACAAATCTCTACACGCCGTTCGTTCGGTGCTCTCCTTAAGGAGAGATATTCCCTTCCTGAGCCACTCGATGCCTCCCACACAGCTAGCCAGTATCGCTCTGCTCTGCACTGATGAGGGACAAAAATCCCGAAACAGCGGTGTCTGCAGATGAGAGATACTGGCTTGGCTAAAAAATCCTTTTTGCTTTCTCAAGACCTAGTAGGTCAAAAGCAAATTGAGGATTTGTTACACCCTTCATAGGGCGATGTGGGCTTCTCAGCCCCTTTCCCATAATGCCTTGTGATATGCAGATGCTAAGTAGAGGGTGAAAAGGCAAAACAAAAACTCTACACGCCGTTCGTTTGGTGCTCTCCTTAAAGGGGTTTTGCCACGATGTAATGTTGACGTGGGATCCTCCAAAATGGGTATTTAATCACTTTTGTAAATATATGTGATTACAAAAATTGCAGTCTGAGAGAGCTACAGCCTGACTAACATGCCCTTGGTTACTTTAAAGCTTCTATTAGATACGACCTGACAAGAGCTGCTGGCCGGGCTTGCGCAGAGAACACTTCTTATCTGATGAGACTGAGCTGCAGAAGCTTTTAAGGCACCGAGTAGAAATATGTTGTTTTTTTGTATACAGAAACCACTATTTGTATTGTGATTATCTGAGTAGATCCCTGCTTTATCTGATGACAGAGAACATGAAGAAGCTTTCAAGGCACCGGGTAGAAATATGTTGTTTTTTTGTATACAGAAACCACTAGTTGTAGTGTGATTATCTGAGTAGATCCCTGCTTTATCTGATGACAGAGAACATGAAGGAGCTTTCAAGCTGCTGTGGAGAAAAGGTGTTGTCTTTTGTATACAGAATCCACTAGTTGTAGTGTGATTATCTGAGTAGATCCCTGCTTTATCTGATGACAGAGAACATGAAGAAGCTTTCAAGCTGCTGTGGAGAAAAGGTGTTGTCTTTTGTATACAGAATCCACTAGTTGTAGTTTGATTATTTGAGTGAACATTTCACACGATCCCTCATGCATGGCTCTGTGCTCTGGCTGTGTGTCTCTCTCTCTCTCTCAGCTCCGTGGCTTGTTTACATTTGCTTTTTAGCAGATAAGGCACGTCCTGGCAAAACCCCTTTAAGAAGAGATGTTTCCTTTCCTAAGACCTCAACCGTAACAATGCAATGTTCCCTATGGCTTTTATTCCTAAGGTTCTAACAGTTGAATCTATTGAATGAGTGCGGCTTCCCAGCTGATGATAATGGAAGTTATGGGGGGATTTAAAACCTTGATGTGAATGTATCATATTTCATATAATCCAATTCTAAAATTACCATACACTAATTTTTTAATGCCCCGTTTTCATGAGCCATGTATTAGGTGGATGATACCTTCTTACCAATAAACTGCCTCTTAACAGTTCTCCTTAATGTCGCTGGTAAATCTACTCTTCATTAAATGCTCCCACATAACATTCATTTTCATAGCAATACCGTCATTCTCCTGCTTATTCCGCACAGATTTGTCTGTTCCCAATTACACATGAAAAACCAATCAGGGAGGGAACTCTGCTTCATTTTTAATGAGCCTCCTGACCTGCTTGTCCCTGAACGACACAAGACGCTCACAAATACACGTCGCCATATATATGTAAATGAAGGATTTGACTTTAAACTTTTCATATTGAAATGAAACACTGAAACAATTGCATTTTTTATGGGTTTAATGTTTTAGGTAGTAATGTAAAAGTTCCCTTCTATATTTTTTTCGGCTTTTATGCCCTTTGTGCTTCCTCTTTAGGGATTATTACATCAAATGTTGCAAAGTTCACTTTTTTGAGGGATCTTTCACCTCCTAAAGCGCCGTGATGGTATTAAAGGGGGGCACCGATAGTATAACAATGTAACACCAGTAGTATGATAATAAAAATTGTGGTGGCCAGTACCTTATCCGCTTACAGTTTAATGTGTAATATATATTGCTTCATTATTTAGTCCCTAAAAGCACATTTTGGAAACCTCAGTTCCCTGCGTGGTGCTTGTAAGAGGGGTCAGCTGGGGTAGGAGGTGCTGTTAACGGGGTTTACTCATATAGCTCTTTTACAGAGCCTGCTCTTCACAGCCAGCTTGTCTTTCCCACTTCCTGTTCAGGATGTGAGTGGTTCTAAAGCTTCAGGCTTCCACTTCCTTTTCAGGCTGTGGGTGGTTCTACAGCTTCAGGCTCCCACTTCCTGTTCAGGCTGTGGGCGGTTCTACAGCTTCAGGCTTCCACTTTCTTGTCAGGCTGTGGGTGCTCCTACAGCTGCAGGCTCCCATTTACTGTATAGTCTATGGGTGGTTTTATAGCTTCAGGCTTACACTTCTTGTTCAGGCTGTGGGTGGTTCTACAGCTTCAGGCTCCCACTTCCAGTGGAGGTTATAAGCGGTTCGACAGCGCCAGGCTCCCATCTCCTTTTCAAGCAGTGAATGGTTCTACGCGGTTTTAGGTTCCCCCTTCCTGTCAGGGTGTGGGGGGTTCTAAAAGTTCAGGCTTTCCCCTTCCTGTTTTAGGCTGGGGGTGGGTTTTACAGCTTTAGGGCCCCCCTTCCTTTTTAAACCCCTGGGCGTTCTACAGTTTCAGGGGTTCCCCTTCCCGTTTTTGGGGTGTGGGGAGTTTATTGTTTAGGGTCCCAATTTGTTCAGGATGTGGGGTGCATCTACGCTTCAGATCCCCTTCCCGTTAGGTTGTGGCCCGGGGGTTTCCCGGGTGACTGCATTTAAACGAGGGCACAAAGAAATTAAACAGGGGACAAGGGTGCAATGCTCCCCCAAAAAATTAAACTGTGTCGGGAAGCATGAAAAAAAGATGTGCTGTGATAAGACACAGCGTGTTTGGGGACATCACCATCCAAACCAAAGGGGTGGCCCAGGAAAGGAAAAAGGTTTCCAATTTAAATAGGGAAAACTTGGGTACACAAAGTAGGAGATAAAAATTGCTCTAAATTGAAAAAAGCAAAAACAGAACAGCAATTTTATTTGGTAATAGTTTTTTTTTACATTTGGCCCCAAAGTTTAAAACTAAAAAAATGTGGGAGGATTTCCCCTTTAAACCCCTTTTGGGGCTAAAGTTGTAGGGGGGGATGATTTCAAACAATAGCCGGGGGGACCAGTCTTATAGATGAAACAGGAATTTTTCTTAAAGAAACAAGAAGCTTGGTTGCTTAATCTTGGTGGTTCCCTTTTTGAGGTTTTTGAGGCGGTGGGCACCAATGGGTTTGATGCATTCAACCCTTTTAAAAACTCTGTGAGCTTTTTTCTGGTGGAAGGGGCAATTTCAAATTTTTGGGATACCCTGATCAATGCAAAACTCGGTTTCAAATAGCAAATTTTGGCCCCAAAAGGGTTTTGGCAAATTTCTCCCCCGCGTTAAATCCCAGGAATATGTCTTTTATTTGAAAAAAACGGTTTTGTGTTCTTTACCCCTTATAGGTTTCAACCCCCGCCCCTTTACAACCTTAACCCCGTCTTGTTTTTTCTGCTTAGGGCAGTGTAAATGATTTCTCTTAGGTCCCGTTTTTCAAGGGCACACAAAAAGGCCTGTCACAGTCTAAGCCCAAAAATTCTGCCCCCAACTTTTGGAACCGGTGCAGTCATTAAGGGTGACATGATTTGGTTTGGTTTTCAACCGTTCTGCTGCACAAAAAATTCCAGAGGTCTTTGATGGAATAGATGCCAGATGTACTATGTCCCCCTTCCCATAAAAGGAGCCCCCCACTTCCACACTGTAAGTGTCAGGAATTGCATGGATCATTCTGCAGTGTTTTCTGCAGCCACAGCTCCTACAATATCTGCATGCTTAACCAGCAGCTTCAGTGATGTCGGTTCCGTATCCTGATGATTACAACATGACAGGGCATTACTGCATCAGGAAGTCTTTTTTAATTTTGGGGAAGGGGGGTCAAGCCCCCTCGAAAAGTCAATTTGGAAATTCAACCCTTTTATATCAAAAA
>JAODAL010054581.1:0-24537 GCA_025379985.1 Phyllomedusa bahiana
CCTACTAAATAGATCAGTAAGCAATGCCTGAAAAACCCTACACTGTACCACTGGTCTCTTCAATAAGAATCAGTACCCTCCCAAGAACTGCATGTATGGCATCTCTCTAGCTAACTAGTAGGGCCCGTTTACACGACACAGGAAAAATACCAGTCCGGTTTTTGTGCCCTGCACACGGCCGCGGGAGGACGGCTTTTCTCCGCGATTAACGGAGAAAAGCCCTCCCCCTTCAATTCACTTGTTCATATTCCGTCCGAAAACCAGACGGAAGAATGAACATGCTTGTGGGGACTGCTGCACGGGTTTTCCATAGAGCCCCATGTAAAAGTTTGCAAAACCGCAAACCAGTGTTGTGGGGACATGGCCGTATCCTGCTCTGTACTAGTGAGGAGCAGTACTCGTGACATGTTAGTTTTACTCTGTGGGTGAATACAATTACAGTGATAAATAATTTATATAGTTCTTTTATGTTGTAGCACTTTAGAAAAAAGTGCTTTTATTGTGTGAAACATTATTAATGCATCGCTATCTCCTTATAGCCATACCTTTTTCTTTGCATAAACAGAGCTGTGTGATGGCTTTTTTTTCGGGATGTACTAACGTTTATAATGGTACCGTTTAGGGGTTTATATGACTTTTTGAACGCTTTTTATTCCATTTTATGTGCAGCGGGATGAACAAAATCTCGCAATTCTGTCATTTTTCTTTTTTTTTTTTTTTTTTATAGTGGGTTAAATAAAATAACAGATTTTTAGGCTGGGTCATTACCCACACAGTGAAACCAAATACATGTACTTATTTTTATTTTTGACCCTTGTGGGGGCAATTGCAGTTTGTAATGGGAAAAGGAAAGTGGGTTGTAAGTATTTATTTATTTTTTTACTTTTTATTGATTGTCCAAAAATAATATAGACTTAACAACATGCAACATGAAATTGAATCACATATATGAGCATTTTGTTGTACCGGTGATATAACAAAGAATATCAGCAAAAGTTTGTCTCCTGTAATTCGTACAAAACCTTATGTAGACACCTTCAGCATCTCCTTATCATGCCTCTCATACACAGGAACTAACCGCCAGCACAACTATTTTCCTTGCTGGGTGACCCCACAGACCCGTCCCTTGAAGTGATCGAGTCGGCAACCCGGAGCGCCCCCTTACATACTGTTCCATACTGTTCCAAGATAGTGATTGGGTGTATATACGACACTGCCTATCAGTAACAACAAAGCCTATCCTTGTAATTAGGTTGTAGATCAGGACATCGGCTAATAAAGAGAAAAACAAAAATAAATAAGGAAAATGTTAACACATACAATATAAAATTTAAACCGTAACTCCTTGCCATACAGAAGAGAAAGGTACTACTCCCAGGCCCGATTATTTGCCTGGCATTTTTACCGTTAATATCGAAATGTATAGTGTATTCTGGGGATTGATAGGTAAGTTACATAGTTACATATTTACATGGTTTGTAAGGCTGAAAAAAAGACAAGATGTCCATCCAGTTCAGCCCATTTTGCTAAAGTGTTGATCCAGAGGAAGGCAAAAACCCCAATGAGGCAAAACCGAAATGTCCTCATTTTTAAGGAAAAAACATTCCTTCCTGACTTCAATCTGGCAATTAGAATAAATCCCTGGATCAACAACCCTTCTCCAGAATCCTAGTCACTATAACTTGTTATACTCTAGAAATGAATCCAGACCCTTTTTGAACTCTGTTATTGAATTCACCATGACAAGTTCCTCTGACAGAGAGTTCCACAGTCTCACTGCTCTAACAGTAAAGAATCCCTTTCTATGTTTAAACTTTTGTTCCTCAAGAGGTAGAGGATGCCCCCTTGTTCTAGATACAGTCCTGGGTATAAATAAATCTTGAGAGACATCTCTATATTGACCTTTGATGTATTTAAACATATTTATCATGTCCCCCCGAAGCCGTCTTTTCTCTAAACTAAATAACCCCAATCTTGCTGATCTTTCTGGGTATTGCAGTCCACCCAGTCCTTTTATTATTTTTGTTGCCCGCTTTTGTACCTGTTCAAGCTCTACAATGTCTTTCCTGTGCACTAGTGCCCAAAACTGTACACAATATTCCATGTGTGGTCTAACCAGTCACTTGTATAATCGGAGAATAATGTTATCATCATGTGCATCTTTGACCCTTTTAATACACTCCATAATCCTATTTATCCTGCCTGACACTGGCTGCTACAATTAAGTTTACTGTCCACTAGGATTCCCGAGTCCTTCTCCATGTCACTTTTACCCAGCGTTTTTCCATTTAACATGTAGTCATGTAATGGATATTTCCTCCCCGTGTGTGCATAACCTTGCATTTATCTGTGTTAAACCTCATCTGCCATTTCTCTGCCCAGGCCTCCAACTTATCCAGATCCCTTGTAATAACACATTATCCTCTATTCTGTTGATTACTTTAGAGAGCTTAGTATCATCTGCAAAGATCTGCAAAGATCGATATTCTACTGTGCAATCCATGTGTAAGATCGTTAATGAAAACGAGGATAGGGCGCAATACTGAGCCCTGTGGTACCCCACTAGTAACAGGGATCCAGTCTGAGTATGCACCGTTAATTACCACCCTTTGTTTTATATCTCTGAGCCAGTTACTTACCCACTTGCACACATTTTCCTCCAGTCCAAGCATTCTCATTTTACTTACCAACCTTTTATGTGGCACCGTATCAAATGCTTTAGAAAAATCTAGATATATGACATCCAGTGCCTCACCCCGATCCAGTCTATAACTAATTTCCTCATAGAAGCTGATGAAATTAGTTTGACAGGACCGATCCTTCATAAACCCAAGCTGGAACGGCGCTATACATTTATTTTCAGTGAGATAATCCAGGATAGCATCTCTAAGAAAACCTTCAAAGATTTTACCAACAACAGAGGTTAAGCTTACTGGCCTATAGTTTCCAGGATCATTTCTTGACCCCTTTTTGAATATTGGCACCACATTGGCGCCAATCTTCTGGGACATACCCCGTTATTAGACAGTCCATAAATAGTAAGAATAGGGGCCTATCTATGACATCACTTAACTCCCTTAGGACACGGGAGTGTAAACCATCAGGACCTGGGGCTTTGTCTATTTTAATCTTTTTAAGATGGAGCTGCACTTCTTCCTGGGTTAGACAAGCATCCCTCTGTTCATCAACAGGAAGGTCATCCTCCTCGGAAAATACAGTGGAGAAAAAATTGTTTAGTAGGTTTGCTTTTTTCTCGTCGCCCTCTACAGTTTCTCCCTCAATACTCTTCAAGGGACCAACATTTTCGGTTTTAATATTTTTACTATTTATAAAGTTGAAAAATATTTTGGGGTTAGTTTTACTTTCTATGGCAATATGTCTGTCTCCAGCTTTGCTGCCTTTATCATTTTTTACATATTTTATTTTTTTCCTTATAGTTTTTTAGTGCCTCTTCACTGCCCTCCTGTTTTAAGTGAAGGGGGATTTTCGTAGAAGAGACTATGCAAATGGGGTGTTAGGAGAAGTAATGCCTGAACTCTCCGTTACTGGTCTCAGGGTCTGTTTCATGAAACTTTAAGCCTTCCCAAAGTTCCGGAAAGGTCAGTTTTCAGGTACCAACTGGAATACCTGAATGGGGAAACAAGTCAAGCAATCTCCGCATCTGACATGAACCCTGACCTGAACGGTTGCCATTGTGCAAAGAACCTATCAGACTGTGATTCTTTCATGCGCTCTTTTATTTGCATTTCGAAAGACATGTATTTTTTGACATGGTTAATTACCACATCTAAGGGAGATATGTCAGCGTTAATCCATTTTTCCAAAATACACCTTTTGCTCCCAGCAGGAATACATGTACAAAGTGAGCATTTGCACCCAGCGGCGGTAAGTCGTAAAACAACACCACTTCTGGTGTGAAGTTCAGGCAAACATCTCCCTTTTTCTCAAGGAAATCTAACAGTTTCATCCAAAAGTCTTGTATTGCTGCTCAATGCCACATTCCATGTACAATGTCAGTTTTCGGAACCATACATTTAGGGCAGGCTATCAAACAGGGGTTTTCGGGTGGGAAGGTATATTTAAACCGTACACTGCTTTATGAATGAACCTAAAATATGATTCTTTCCACTTTTCACTAGATATTATTTTGTTAATTTTGTTCCATCCATCTAGCACTATGTTATGCATCTCCGGGTTGCGGAACTCTTTCCCCCAATGCTTAAAGAGTAATCCTTCCTTGGATTGGATTACTGGGTCTCTTAAGGCTTTATATAATGATGATAGAGTATGTTTAAGGTTCGGGTCTGAGATAAGACTATTATAGAATCGTTTAGGACTACATGTAGTTCTCGCACCCTAGATCATATAAAACCTACAACTAGGACAAGAAGTGTGAGTGTGGAATATTGTGGAATATTGTGTAAATTTCTAAAATCTTGAAAGTTCAAAATCTTTCCTAACTTTTGGTCGCATAGTTGCTGAATCCTCAAAACTCCCTTCTTGTTCCAAATTTTAAACTGTTTATTGCTTAGGCCTTGGGGAACTCAGGATGTCCCTGTAGTGGCATATACTTGCTTATGGACCAGGGGAGTTTCCATATTTTTCTGATCGACTTCTATGATGCTATCGTATCCTTTAATAGTAAATTACCCCTGATATAGGGTGGGATGTGCACAAGCTTAGTGTGCAGAAGGACCGCCAGTGACCCCGGGTGTGTATATGAAGCCTCTAAAGCAGTGTTTGAATAAAATTCTGTACCACGAATCCATTCTAGAAAATGCCTCACCAAACAAGCCAAATTATAGGTGCGTACATCTGGAAAGTGGATTCCTCCTCGGGATTTCGGAAGAGTTACCTTATGGAGGGCTATCCTAAGTCTTTTAGAGGAACAAATAAATGTGATGAAGGCTGAGTTTAATTTGTTTACATCTTCGTGTTTCAGTAAGAGAGGAATAGTATGTAAGAGTAGAGCAGTTTTGGAAAGCCTATCATACGGACCATCTCTCTAAGTCTTTTGTTATCTTTTGTATCTGCAGTGGGAAATTCAAACGACAAATGGACTCCGGGGTGCGCCCTATCTTTATCCCTAAATATGTGGTGTATTCTTTAGCTATCGCTACCATCTTTGGCTTCTTTCCCATATACAATAATTCAGATTTGGATTTGTTTATTTTAAAGCCTGAACATGTCGAAAAGGCTCGAAGTTGTTGCAGCAAATTTTCCTTATCTCTTGTAGGGTTTGCCATATAAAATATGACATCATCAGCAAACCTAGAGCTTTAGTTCTCCTCCCCACCCCCCACTGAAATGCCCTCAAAAATGAGGTTAGAAAGTATGAATTGGGCAAAGGGCTCTACCGCCAGATTAAAGAGGAGCGGCGAGAGCGGGCATCCCTGCCTCGTCCCCTGCTGAAGAGTGAAGTTTTGGGACAGAAATCCTGGGATGCACATTCTCGCTTGAGGTTTGGCATAAAGGACTGATAGGAAGGTTCTAAATGGGCCTGTCAACTTTCTTTTATCCAAGACTAAAGTTAGCCACCCCCAATCCACAGAATCGAAGGCCTTTTCTGTATCAACTGTAAGTAAGGCTGCCCCCAGAAATCTATTTTTGCTCCCTTGGACCGACGGCAAGGTAACATAACCTTTCTGATATTGGTTACTGCGGATCTGCTCCTTACAAACCCTACTTGCTGTGGACCATTGAGTTTAGGTATTACCTGGGTCAATCTATCTGCTAGAATTTTAGCCAATAGCTTTAGATCCACGTTTATAAGGGAGATTGGTTTGTAAGAGCTTGGTGCTGTTGGGTCTCTGCCTGGTTTGTGCAGTACCTTAATGTGCACTGTATTAGCGACATCTGGAATTGGTACACCCTGAGATCGACCAGGGGTTGAGAAATTTGTGGTTTTAATATTTTGAAGAATTCGCCTGAAAAGCCATCTGGCCCTGGGGCTTTGCCTGCTTTGAGTTCAGAGATTGCCCTCTCTAGTTCTTCCTGAGAGATGGGGGAACCCAAATTCTTCTTCCGATAGGGTCGGGAGATGTATGTTTCCCAGCCAATTGCTTAAATGATCATCATTCAATTGCTCATCTGTATATAATTTTTGGTAACATTTTCGGAGTATCTCCGTTATTTCCATACCTGATTTGTGTAGTTCCCCATCTGACCCCCTCAGTGTTGGAATTACTGACTTTGGGGCACTCCCCTTTGCCAACCTACCCAAGAGTCGTCCCGCTTTGTTTCCATATTTAAACAAATTCGCTTCGTTCCTCGACTGCCTGAGTGCCTCTCTCTTCTCCAGCCAAGTTTCATATGATCTCTTGGCTTCCCTCCATTTTGATTTGTTTTCTACTGATGGGTTAATTAGGACAGCTGAATATGTTTGGCGTAGGAGATCACTATGGGACTTTATTTTGTCAGCTATTTTATGTTTTAGGCCCGTTATATAGGAAATTAATCTCCCCCTAAGGACTGCTTTTCCCGCCTCCCAGAAAATTTGAGTGGAGGTAACAGAATCCTCATTATTTGTATGGTACTCTAGCCACCAACCACTCAACATTGTCTGGAATTCCTCATCCTGAGCCATGTAACAGGGGAAACTCCAGATAAAATCTGTTCCTTTAGGAATAATTTCTTGTAATACTATGGTGACTGTTTAATGATCAGAAATTATCATGTAATTGATGTAGACCTTGTATACTCTAGATATGATTCCTGTTGGGAGGAAAATATGGTGTATGCGCGACCAGGTAGTATGTGGATGTGAATAATGCGTGAATTCCCTATCTTCTGGATATAAGACCCTCCATGTATCTATCAACCCCAGATGTCTCAGGTCTCCTCCAATCACCAGCATATCTTGTTGAATTATTTGTTCTATAGAGCTTAAATATTTTGCTTGTCCCACCTTTGGTCCATATACGCTGTATATAGAAAGATCTTCACTTCCCGTGTGAAGGTGAGCCCATGTCCATCTCTGCTCTTTTTTTTTTTTTTTTTTAAGCTTTCAATGAGCAGCAGTATGCGTAAAAAAAAATATAATAATTTAGAATGTGTTTCATATTTTAACACTGTTTTTAGATTTGATTTTATGTCACACATTTGCCTCCATATACACTGATGTTATTAGCCAGATGCCAAGCCCATAAAGACATCAGACAGTAAAAGAACACAATGTAGGGAGATGCAATGGTGTGTTTGTGAGCAATTTCTTTAAATGTCTTTATTGCTTCTAAAAGGTCTTCGGTCTCCACCCACCCTCCACACAAATAAATAACTAGGGAAAAGGAAGTGCGATATACAACCACAATAAAGAGAAGTGCCTCTAAACTTTATTTTAGTATACTGGACTAATTTCACACACCTAGTAAATTTGCTGTCTAAAAGTACTGCGGCAAATCTGCAAACGGCTGCATGGAAATTCGCACTGGAAAATCATCCACATTGTGGTGCCAAATTCCCATTTGAGAAAAATTAAAAAGGGGGAGGGCCAGTGTTTGATTCACAGCTTTAAGCGGTTTATACACAGGTTTCGGTGCTCATTCATGGTAACTGTCAGCATTCCGTGAAAATTTATACTGTCACAAGGTCATTGACTTCTAGAGAGCAAACATAATACTAATTGTACTACATTTATCCTATTTAACAAAAGTGTGTGGTTGCTGCACCAGAAATAAAAGCATCATAAGACATGCCTTTCTGTCCGCTGCAGAACTATACAGGTTGGCTAAATAGAGCAAACATGGCCCACTTAGGACTACATTGGTCCTGCAGAAGTCAATGATCCCGCCATGGTATTCGTCAAGATAAGTTTTTATGGTAACCCGATGGATACCATGAACAGATGGCAAAAGCAGTGTGTGAATAAGGCCTTATAAGCTGATTCATGTGACCGTGTCAGGTGGGGACACAACACAGCTGTTACAAAACATATGTCTGCTAAACAATGAAGAGGCTACTGTACTCTCCATAGCAGTGCAGCCCTTTGAATTTGTTGAGCAGTGAGGCTGCTGGGAGTTGGCCAGCTATTAGAGATGGGCGAATCAATTCTAACGAAGTGGAATTCGTTTAGAATTTAAGGAAAACTTCGGGTCTGCACGAAGCCAAAGTTTATGGTACTTCTCGGGAACGAATCGTGTTTTTTTATAAAATGGCCACGAGCACATGGCGTGACATGGGACAGAGAACTCTGGGAGGAAGAAAGGAACATCCTCAATGACATGTCCAGACAGAAAGCCATGTTTTACAATGCGATTAGTCGTGAATAAAATCGGGTCGAAAAGAATTTTGCCGGAAAATTCAGCGAACTTGCCGATTTTAATTTTTGAGAAATTCGCCCATATCTACCAGATATAGTAAAGTCATAGAAAACCCCTCTAATTACCTGTTGAGATAAGACATTTTAGTGATTTAAGCTCTCTCTCTTATTTCCTATTTAGCCAGTTATATCTCAGCCACAGACAAATGACCGTGATTAAACCTGCCTTCTACTTTACAGAGTATTAAAATAATAGCAGTGTAAAGCCTGGGAAATGAATTAAATTAATAAACATTTAACACATGATTTATTTGTAATTTAAAAAAAAAATAAGTCGCTGTTATATTTAATCACTACACAGAAAATCAAAAAAAGACCTAAAACGTAACCTTTAATTAAACTTTCATATAAAAAGATAAATATCTCATGTATGCAAAAAGGAATCAATATCTATAAAATCTACAATACATCTCTCCTATGAACATAGGCAGATACTTTTTCTACAACAACCAATAGTAGTTGTGAGTTAGGATAAAGATATAAAGAAAGAAACAAATATCAAACTGACGGTTTAGATGAATGTATATCTGGTCAATGTTTCTGTCACTTTCTTCCGCTTCAATGGGTGTTGGAGACATATCCTTTTTATTCACTTAGGGAGATGAGGACAGTCAGACCAGAAGTCTCAGATTACTTATGATGAAAGATCTGATATGGTATAAAGTATTTTTAATAAATACTGGGGTATTTTTAACAGTGTTGAGGATTTGCTAAAGATTTTGCCCGTCTGTCCCCTTATAAGTTAAAGAAAAGGGAGATCCCTTAGGGTATGTTCACACGGCTTATTTTGGGGCGCATTTCGCCACATATTGCGCGCGTACTGCACTCTAATACGAGTGAAATGCGTCCCAATCATTACGGTAATCCATACTTCTCATAGAGAGCTATGGATTATAACTCCTCTCCCCGGCCCTACAATACGATCGTATTGTACGCGCGGGGAGATAATTGACATGTCATTTATTCGCGGTAATGCTTGTCTATGGAGCCGGTGGGGGTACGCACAAATCAGCGCAACTCCCGAAGACCCGGCGTAATTGCGGGGCGTACTGTGAACATACCCTTAAGGATCGCCTTGTTCATATCCAATGTCTCACACCTGTATGAGCTGGGACTTGGCTTGACCGTAAGCCATTAGGCATGTTTAGGTGTAGCGGTTTTATTGTGTGCCCATAAGTAAACCAGACCAATGTTTTGGTTAGTAACACCACTGGAAGATCTTTTGAGATACGTGATTTTTTAAATTGTGCAACAGAGGGGGTTATGTACGTCTGCACTTGTAGTTGCGGGCTTCAATACGTGGGAAAACTGATAAGGCAGTTAATAAGGAGAAGAATAGGAGAACATGTGGGAGATATCAGAAATAGAAGGGAAACTCTAATCTCAAGACACATCTGGGAAAATCTTAAAGGAAGTAAAATGGGCCGGAGGTTCTTAATTATAGAAAACATTAAACTGACTGTGAGAAAGGGTGACATCAATAACAAACTCTTGAAAAAAAGAGACTGAGTGGACATACTGCCTAAAAACGGTCCAGCCAGAGAGTCTTAATGAAATCTTTTACTTTGAGTGCTTTATCTAAGTACCCATATCTAAGGCACCCTTCATGATGGGTATCGGGATGTGAGAATCCTGATCCGTTTTTATAGAGTCTTAGATGATCTAATATCAACACCATTTATCTGACTATTTAGGTGAATAATAATTAAATGGGATCGTTATTCATTATTAGAACCCCCGCGTTTATAAATGTACTAAATTAGTGCTCCTTTTTTTCTGCATTCCAATAATGTTCTATGGACTATCATTAACATGTCATTATGATTATTGTGTGGCTTTAACCAGCGATTAGAATTACTCCTTTAACGTCTTTAAAATAGTATTTACCCTCTGTGAGTAGAAGGTTAATTTAGTTTTTCCTGGTCTCCAGCCATTTGATAAGATTGTGTGGTGCTGGAGTAACTGGGCTTTAGGACCCATGTGATGCTTAAGAATAGGAGACTGCCAAGAAGAACTCAGGCTAGCTATTTCATCCCTTCCCACAGGCAAAAGCCCAGGGAAGGACAGTTGCACTGGCAAGTTCTACAAGGTTTTAAGGGAGGACCTCTCTGCCCCACTCTTATACGCCTTTAACACAGTCTCTAATAATGCATTCCTCAAGGTTCATATCACTGTCATTCTCAAAGACGGAAAGGATCCAACTCTTTGTCAAAGCTATTGGCCTATCTCCTTAATCAATACAGATGCTAAGCTGTTTGCTAAGCTGCTAGTCCTGTGACTGAATCCTTAATTGGGAAACTTAATACATCTTGACCAAGTAGGTTTTGTACCCCTGAGAGAGGCGAGAGATGATATCTTGAAGACGTTTACTATTGTTAACTTTGCTCACAACTCAAAAACTCCCTGTATGCTGCTTTCACTGGATGTGGAAAAGGCCTTTGACCGCATTGATTGGTCTTTTCTTTCAGGTGTTCATTCAGCCACAGGCATAGGCCCGGCCCTTTTATCCAAGATTTTTGCATTATACTGTTCCCCACAGGCACAAATTTGGGTCAATGGATCCCTTTCCACTCCTTTTACTATCAATAATGGTACCAGGCAGAGATGCCCTCTTTCCCCACTACTGTATGCATTGGTGATGGAACACTTGCTGCAAGTCATTCGCGCAGACACTTCTATACGTGGGATTTAGATTGGGAGTAACCACATCAAATGCTATGCATTCGCAGATGATCTTCTATACTCTTTGTGCTTATGGTACTTCATAATTTTGGGTCCCTCAGCAATCACAAAATTAACATGTCTAAAAGTGTGGCTTTGAATCCTACCCTACTGTTCGAAGCAGCCACCCAGATTAGAAATCATTATATCTTCCCTTGGGCTAATTCTTCAATCAAATACTTGGGCGTCCACATCCCCTCAGATCCTCAAAAAACCTTTTGATCTGAACTTTCCCATCAGCTTAGCAAGATTCACGAAGACATAGCCAAATGGGACAAAAAGGATTTTTCATGGATTGGCCGCATCAATATTCTTAAAATGAACATTCTGTCCTGTCTCCTATATCTTTTTCAGGCGATCCCTCTCCTACTCCCTAAATCTTTTTTTCGCACTCTGAACAAACTTATTACTCAATTTATCTGGGCATGGAAACACCCCAGAATCTCTAAAGCTATTCTAATGAGACCGAAAACTGAAGAGGGCCTTTCCTTGACAAATTTTCAGACCCATTATCTAGCTGCAGCAGTTAGAATTCTGGATTGTTTCCACCATGCACATAATAAGCTCTGAGTCCAAACTGAATCTGCTATATATGGCTTCCCTACCACAGCCATACCCTGGCTTCAGCCGGCAATGCTGCCTAAAAAACCCTAAGATCTCTCCTTCTTATCACGCAAATCACTACGCTAATTCACATATCATATCCCTCTTATTTGCATATCTTTAAGTCAGAAGGCCCTCTTACCGCTCTTTCTGGTAACCCAGGAGTGCCTGAAACCTTGAGAGTAGCGGGCTCCCGCCTTGGTGGGGACAGGTTTTGTAATGACTAAGGATTTAGTTACAGATAACACTCTCAAATCTTATTCTGACTTGGCTACTAGTTCAAGCAGCACGAGCTTCTCTAGACTTGCACTACTGTCAATTACGAAGTTTTTGCTCCGCCTATAAGTCATCTCTAACCCTAAGCAGATATCCTACAATTTTTGAGATCTGGGGCGACCTGTATGTCCGAATGTCTTTTTTTATTTTTTTTTACTTGGCGCGGACACCCCAGTTCTAAATAAATATAGAGGCGTGTAGAATACGACATTATGTATCAACATTTTTGCGCCAAACTTTGTATGGCCATAGAGTGTAATGCGCCGAACTTTGAGAGACATATGAAAGAAGGGGCTTAGAAGTGAATTATCATGTCTCGTTTTCATTGTACAATGCGTCTGAATGTATGAAAGTGTTTATTGTGTGATTTAAAATGGTGTCTAAAGTTCAATGTGCCTCGCCTGTTTATTTGGCGCATTACGGAACTTTGACGCATTAATAATGCACCAAACATGTGTAAAAGTTAAAGATAGGCTGGAAATAAAGGAAAAGTCATTAGAATAGCATGTCAGTGAATAGAAGCTATGGTACTGATCTTGTTTTGGTGGACCACAGTGACCAGCAAGACCTGTGGTGTGCTGGCTCTTGCTATATGTAGAAGAAAGGGTGAAAGCAGCAAAAATAAATTTCAAATTTAATATAAAAATTAAAAAAAAAATTTGATCATCATCATCACTGGGTTATTTAATGTAAAATTAGTTTTCGATTTTATTAATTTTAAATACATTTTATAGAAGATATTTTTATATTTTTGGGATATTCTAAATTTTTATATTAATTTTTTATTATAATTTTTTTATTAAATTTAAATAATTTAATTTTATATATTTTGATAATTATCATAAATTACTTTTTTTTTATTATTGTACTGGTGTAAGTTGAGAAATAAGGGAAATTTTTTTGCCCTAACAGCAAATATAGCTCCACTTCGACTCCTCAGGCAAAAAACATTAAAATAGGTCTGCCAAGCCACATTCAAATATGTGTCTAATTTTTTAAATGTGGTGCGACATGCCCCAAGAATATCCCCAGAATGCCCCCACATATCAGGTGCATTAAAAAGTGTTGAGTTTTGCGAACAATGCAGCCGGTTCACTTTTGGCACATTTTATGCCAGAAAAGGGTGAAAAACCCTTTCATACATGTCTCTCTATGTATAGAGCATAGAGTGTAATGCGCCAAACTTTGTACGGCAGTCCTGCATCAAACTTTAGCAATATACAGCAAAAAATGGCATAAGCGAATTTATACATGTCACCTAGGGGCGACATGTATGAATTTGAATGCGTCTTTTTTTTTTACTTGGCACCGACATCCCAGTTCTAAATAGATAGAGATGAGTGTAGAATATGACAGTATGGGAGACATGTATGAAAGGGTTTTTCACCCTTTTCTGGTGTTAAATGCACCAAAAGTGAGCAGGCTGCGATGTATAATGCGCCAAACAAATGCGTTAGGCGCATTGTTCACAAGACAACACTTTTTAATGCACCTAACATGTGGGGGGGCGTTCTGGGGGCATGGTGCTCCACACTCGTATTATTAGACACATATATGAATGTGGTTCGGCAAAACTAGGCGCATTACTGCTCGAACAGGCAGACCTATTTAATGTGGTCTGCCTGAGCCAGAGGAATCGAAGTGGAGCAAGATTTACTGTTAGGGCATTGGCAAAAAAATGTCCATTATTTCTCAACTTCCACCAGTACAATAATAAAAAGTAATTTATGACAATTATCAAACTATAAAAAATTTAATTTAAATTTAATAAAAAATCTTATCATATAAAATGAATATAAAAATATACAATATCCCCAAAATATAAAATATCTCCTAGAAAATATATTTAAAATTAATAGAATCTAAAACTAATTTTACATTAAATAACCCACTGATGATGTTCAGATTTTTTAAATGTTTACTACAATAAATTTGAAATTTATTTTTGCTGCTCTCACCCTTTATTCTACATATGGCAAGAGCCAGCACACCACAGATCTTGCTGGGACCTGAGGTCCACAAAGCCAGATCAGCACCAAAGTTTCTATTCACCGACAAGCTATGTTAATGAGTTTTCTTTTATTTTCAGCCTATCTATAACCTTTATACATGTTTGGCGCATTACTAACGCGCCAAAGTTCTATAATACGCCAAACACACAGGTGAGGCACTATGAACTTTAGACACCATTTTAAATCACACAAAAAACACTTTCATACATTCAGGCGCATTATACACTGAAAAAGAGACACAATCATTCACTTTGAAGCGCCTTCTTTCACATGTTCGGCGCATTACTCCCTCTGGCCATACAAAGTTTGGCACATTAAGCTCTATGTAATGTGCCAAAAATGTTCATACATACTGTCATATTCTACACTCCTCTATATCTATTTAGAACTGGTGTGTTGGCGCGCCTTCAAATTCATACATGTTGCCCCTGGTGCCTTCAGATAACTCACAGTACACATCTACTCTCAAAAATTCATGGACTTCTGATATCTACTGGGGACTCTCCCAAGTTTACATATCAAATGGCATGGGAAAAGGAACTCTCAAGGGAATTCACTAGTAATGACTAGAGTAAAACATTCCAATAAAGTATAGAACAAGGACGTCAGCATAAAATCTTCTTTTATTAGAATCCAGAGTACAAAATTGTGCGAAATTGTGGATTGCTGGGGATGAGAGTTGGGCTTTCTTGCCTATGGACGGTCTATTACATTTCTTCTATCGGTCAAGATGAATTAGGACTTCAGTGCTGGCCCACCTTTTCTTTTTTGGTATTACTATGGAGTAAAACATTCATCCTTGTCAACAGAACCTCTGTCTCAGTGAAGGTGCAAGAATTGAACTATAAGATAATATCCTGATGGTATAGAATTCCGTTCTTATTACACGCCGTATACCCCTCAGATTCCAACTTATGCTGGCGCTGCCAAAAGGAGGTGGGTATGATGTTGCACATTTGTTGGAAATGCCCTTCCCTACAACCATTCTGGCTAAAAGTAATTGATATAATCCACTTGATCAGCGGCGAAAGGTTGAATAATGATCCAGCTGCTCTACTCTTATTCACAATCCAACACCCTACCTACTCTCTGAAATGCCACTTAATCTCAATTTTATTGAATGCGGCTAAAACTGTTATTCCTAGATTACGGCATTCCACAGGAAGCCCCTCACTCATGGACTGGTTCAAATAAATCCACACAATCTATAGACTGGAAGAACTATGAAATGATTCGCTCAGTGATACCGAAAGGTTCATGAAAACCTGGGGAGACTGGCTCCCCTTCTGTAAATCTGACTATTATCTACTCCAATTGGCAATTCTTTGCAATCTCCTCGAGACCTTACAGTACACCTCCTACTGTTGTGGTGCGTTACTGGTGTCAACTGACCTCCCTTTCCCTAGTTTGGTTAAGTTTCCTTTATTGTTGCCTCTTTTGTTGAGGCTATTGTTGATATTCTGGTATATTAGACCCAGCAATAGTGAACAAGCTTACTGAGGTTAATATTGTACAGTCATGGCCAAAAGTTTTGAGAATGATACAAATGTTAATTCTTACAAAGTGTACTGCATCAGGTTTTATAATGGCAATTTGCATATACTCCAGAATGTTATAAAGAGTGATCAGCTTAACAGCAATTAATTGCAAAGTCAATAGTTGCCTAGAAAATGAACTTTTTCCCCCAAGACACATTTCAACTTCATTGCAGGCCTGCCCTAAAAGGAGCAGCTAACATCGTTTCAGTGATTGCTCCTATAACACAGGTGTGGGTGTTGATGAGGACAGGGCTGGAGATCAATCTGTCATGATTAAGTAAGAATCACACCACTGGACACTTTAAAAGGAGGCTGGTGCTTGGCATCATTGTTTCTCTTCTGTTAACCATGGTTATCTCTAAAGAAACACGTGCAGTCATCATTGCACTGCACAAAACTGGCCTAACAGGGAAGAGTATCGCAGCTAGAAAGATTGCACCTCAGTCAACAATCTATCGCATCATCAAGGAATTCAAGGAGAGAGGTTTCCATTGTTGCCAAAAAGGCTCCAGGGCGCCCAAGAAAGACCAGCAAGCGCCAGGACCGTCTCTAAAAAGTGTTTCAGCTTCGGAATCGGGCTACCAGCAGTGCAGAGCTTGCTCAGGAATGGCAGCAGGCAGGTGTGAGTGCATCTGCACGCACTGTGAGGCGGACCTCATGGAGCAAGGCCTGGTGTCAAGGAGGGCAGCAAAGAAGCCACTTCTCTCCAGAAAAAACATCAGGGACAGACTGATATTCTGCCATAGGTACAGGGAGTGGACTGCTGAGGACTGGGGTAAAGTAATTTTCTCAGATGAATCCCCTTTCCGAATGTTTGGAACATCTGGAAAACAGCTTGTTCGGAGAAGACAAGGTGAGCGATACCACCAGTCTTGTCTCATGCCAACTGTAAAGCATCCAGAAACCATTCATGTGTGGGGTTGCTTCTCAGCCAAGGGAATCGGCTCTCTAACAGTCTTGCCTAAAAACACATCCATGAATAAAGAAATGGTACCAGAATGTCCTCCAAGAGCAACTTCTCCCAACCGTCCAAGAGCAGTTTGGTGATCAACAATGCCTTTTCCAGCATGATGGAGCACCTTGCCATAAAGCAAAGGTGATAACTCAATGGCTCAGGGAGCAAAACATAGAGATTTTGGGTCCATGGCCTGGAAACTCTCCAGATCTTAATCCCATTGAGAACTTGTGATCAATCATCAAGAGACGGGTGGACAAACAAAAACCAACAAATTGTGACAAAATGCAAGCATTGATTGTGCAAGAATGGACTGCTATCAGTCAGGATTTGGTCCAGAAGTTGATTGAGAGCATGCCAGGGAGAATTGCAGAGGTCCTGAAGAAGAAGGGTCAACACTGCAAATATTGACTTGCTGCATTAACTCATTCTAACTGTCAATAAAAGCTTTTGTTAATCATAATATGATTGCACTTGTATTTCTGTATGTGATAAAAACATCTGACAAACACACATAAAAACCAGAGGGCAACAGATCATGTGAAAATATAATATTTGTGTCATTCTCAAAACTTTTGGCCATGACTGTAATTCTTGAGACACATTCTCTTGCACTATGCTTATCGTTAACCTTTGGAACGAACCCTTGAGGATCTACATTCCCCCTCAGCCTCTCTCTATTGAATGGCCTTCTCATCTTATGATGTTCTCACTTTTCAGCAAACTTTGTACTATTACAATAACTTATTTTCTTTCTTGTGCGTAACCTGCGTTTGCAAACCCAATTTCTCATAGGTTGGACTTAATGTACATTATGTCTACATAATTTGTAATGGACAGCCAATGTCCAAGGCATTATTGTCAATATTGCTGTATTGTCTTATTTCTTGAATAAAACTGTTCTTGAATGAGAAAAAAAAAAAGGAATAGGAGACTGACATATGCAGTAAGACGTGCAAGACGCTGTGCTTTGGCACGATGATCCTGTGTTTGCAGGATTATCACGGACTGACTTGAACATGCGCAGTAGAGCTGGTGAGACGCCATGATGGTCAGCTACTTCTGTTTGGACCGGCCAGGTAAGAGCTGGGTCCCTTTGAAGTTTTGAGTGAAATCATTTGTAAGAAGGAGTGCCTTACGTAGAGGAAGGCACTATAAATAGCGGACGTTTTTGATAATTAGCAGTCATCTTATGTTTATCGGCCGGATCGTATGCAGGCCTTATTTTGAGATCCAGGAGGTTGCCATCAATTGTTTATCGGACGTAGACCTCTTGTCTTTAGTGGATCTTTGTAATGCCCCTGAAGAACCTCACATTTTTACTGTATGTGAGGGGATACACGTCACCTATTTTTTGGTTTCGGGTCTAGAGCTGGATAGCCCTATTTTGGGCCACAGCTGACTCTGACCCAACTAAGGTCCAGAGTTGTATTGAAGGTATGCTGGGCATTTTTTTCTTGTTCTGATTGAATGGAAAGTAACATAATGTCCTTTTGTATAGGAGAGGGTAATAATAGTGCTCATTAGGGTTAATTTTGTTGGGGCCACCACTTTCAGGGCGATTATGCCAGAACAGAGAGAGATTTAATAGGGTTAGATCTGAGACTTCTGGTCTGACTGTCCTCATCTCCCTAAGTGAATGAAAATGATATTTCTGCAACACCCATTGAAGTGGAAGAAAGAGACAGAAACATTGACCAGATACAAATTAATCTAAACTGTGAGTTTAATAACTGTTTCTTTCTGTATATATATTTCTCCTAACTCACAACTACTATTGGTTGTTGTAGAAAAAGTATCTGCCTATGTTCATGGGAGAGATAAAAACCTCACAAAATCCACAAAACGTGTTAAACATTGAATTAGGTTAAAAGGGAGCTAGTCACATGGTTTATGCTACCCTATCATAGAGTAGGAAACGATAGAAAGAGATAATCTGAACTCTGTGATACATAGGTTCATAGGATTTGAGTAAAAAAAGAGTAAACCTTGACTGGACTTAAACACCATTTGAAGTCCTGCTTACTCCACCCACAAACAGTGAACCAGATGAAGTGTCTTTTCACAATATGAAAAGCGATAAATAAAAATATTTGATTTGTACTTCCATGGCACTTCAGTGCTTTAATTTAAAAATTGTTTTGTCTTTAAGCCAAGCCGATACCCGAGCAAGTCAATTGTCGATTTATCTACATATACTAATTGACAGCTTTCCCTATAACAATGTGTGTACAGAGCAAACTATCAATCAGTATGATGGCGGGCGAAGCAGTACTTTCAGTTTCATTTGTGAAAATGTATTCTGCTTTGTACTCAGAAAATCAGCAGCAAATAATAGAAATCAACATACCACAGAGCTCATCTTGTCTCCCTCAATCATATCTTGCCTTCAGATAGAGTTGCAAATAAAACTGACCGCTTCCCTTTAAGTGGTTTACAGGAAGCATGCAGTAAGAAAAATAAATAAATCCATTGGCAGTTTATTTTATTCTTTAGGTACACTAAACAGTTATTACTGACCTCTTGAGTCTTGCGTCTTAGCACTATTTCTTGTTGCCTCTTCTGAGATTCTAGAGCTCTAATTTGGAGCTGTGAATTAAAACAAAATATTTTGGAACTTAATTGCTTAAATATTATTCAACATTTTGGTATGCCATTTGTAAAATCAGAATAACCTTTTACCAATAAAAAAAATTGTATTTAATTTTTTCCTCTATATTTGTCATGTACAGCATGAAAGCTCCCAGAAAAATGTGCCAAATGTTTTCATAGAGCCTCAGTGATTCAATGTAAATCAAATGAGTGTCCTTCGGTCACTATAACTTTTTTCCTCTGGCTTGAATAATATATTTGACTAAGATATTTAATATAGTGCAAAGATATTCCAGGTATAACGTATTGTAAATTTTTGTGTAATGTGAGCCCATGGGCATGTACAAAGTGGGAATAGCTCAAGAATTTAACTACGACAGAAGCCTACAACACAGTGTTAACCTCGAGAAAATATAACATATTTCACCTCTTGTCTGCGCTGTTCCTTTTTCAGTTGAGAAATTTCTCTATTTCTCTTGGATTCAACAAGTTTTCTTCGCTGTTGCTCTTCACGCATTTGTTTCACCAGTACAGCCTAAAATTAAGAATATTACATTTTTAAAAACTGGGAATGTTTAGACAAGGTGCATATGCTGTGTATTTTAAGTCAGCAACTGTGGTGTGGATTTTAAGTCAGCAGAATGACAACTTACAGCACATAAACCGCACAGAAATCCCAGCACCACTCCACCGACATACACAATTCAATGGGTTGTTCATTTTGCTACAGTTTACCCAAATACCATTAAAACATTTAGGGGGAAAAAAGTTCTCAAAATCTAAAATAAAAAAACAAACACACTATATTCACTTCCATGGCAAGACATCCCTGATCTCAGGGCTGCAGCTGGAGGAAGGCTGTTCAAAGCAGACCAAAAAGATGGAGATGTCATAGTAGTGTTGGGGGGGAAGCTGTGACTCCACTGCAGAATTTTGGATGAACAGCTGTCCATGTAATGTAATGGAGTCACAGTTGGCTCTGCTCTTACACATAGAAGGGGTCTCAAGTAACATATAAAGCTTTATGAAGTCCATATATCCTAATAGAACATATGGACTTTGGTTGTTAAAGGAGTATTTTGGTTTCCAGACATATAAGGTTACTACACTGTATAACAAAAAATTGTAATTTAAAATATCTGCTTTGTGGAAGAAATTAACAACAGAATAATGTGATGTGCTTTATGTATTTTTTAACTCTTCAAAGTAAGTTTTGCCAAATATAAATCTTATTGGCCAGTGTTGTCAGCTTATTAACATTTTTGACATTTCATTTGACATTAGTTTGTACGTGAGAGTAACCAGGGGGTTTTGCCAGTAAAAAGAGATTTCTAAGGATCGCGCCCTGTTAAAAACTTGAGTAAGCTCACACCAATGGCTCTGGCCTATGTCTCTTCCCTGTCCAGAAAGTAAAGGGTAAAAGTTACTTCTGTATTAGAGGGAAATGTACGCTAATCAATAATTTGAACCCTATAGGTAACTGGATATTGGACCATGTTTGAGGGTATGTTCACACAGCTTATTTGGGCGTGCATTTCGCGGCGAGATGTGCATCGCAATTACAGTAAGCCATAGCTGTCATAGAGAACTATGGATTACACCTTGTCCCCCCAATTATTCACGACGATTACTCTCCGTGAGTAATGCATGTCAATGGAGCCAGCGGGCTGGCGCTTCTTCCCACCCCCTCACCCCCCGTGCTTTAGGAATACGAGCTGATCAGCGCGACTCCCAAGACACAGGGCGTATTGCGGCGTGTACTGTACGTGCCGCAATCTTGCAGTGTGAACATACCCTAAAAGTCAGCTAAAATGTTGCAATAACAGCTTGGTGCAATTCAGTATAAACCAAATTGGTTTATTCACAGGAATAAAAAAACAAACACAAAATAAATACCAAGGGCTATAACCAACAATTACCAAAATATTGTATATATTTACGTAGTTAGTTAAGTTGAATAAACACATGCCCACCAAGTTCACAATTCTTAGCTCAATCAAATATCTTTTGGTGCTGAACTATGTACTGTATAACTCTCAATTTGCCATCAGTTGAGCACACAGCCCTTTTTTAGAATGCTGTCACGGTATTTGATATTACTTCCTCTTGGACCACTTGACCACTAACTATTACGGCTAAGTTAATGTGGGCCTTTGAGCGATATAACAGTATGAGCTTTTTTTTCCATCTACCTAGTATACTATACAACAATATAGGCAGCCATGGTTTCTACTGAACTGATTTCTTTGTGTGTGTTTTTTTACTTTTGTAAAAATGAGATAAATTTTTATTTTACTTAAGAATGCAAGCAAAAGACAAAACAAAAAAAAAACATAAAAACTGTACATAAGGTAACCTTCAAAAAAGAGAATCAGCTGTATGCTTTAAGGCTTACAATTTAATTTCAGTTCAATGCCTGTTGAGTTACTCAGAAGAATTTTATTGTTGCCTTTGCACAAATATTTTTTATACACCATTTTAATCATACACCTAAGTAGGTATCCTTGTTATTAAAGGGGTTATCTCACCACAAAGATTAGCTTTCAATATGAAGGGAACGTAAAATCAAGACCTTTTATAAAAACATTAGTCTTTTGATATTAATTTGGTAAGGAGATGAAAGATTTTATCTGCTCTGACCGCACACAGGTTTCTCAGGTGAGCGTCCTGCTGTCCCTTTTTTATCAGACAGAGATCAAGGAGTAATGTCACTAGGACAGACTGCAGCTTAAGAACAGAAAGTGTTACCTCTAACAAACAATGGAACAATAATTTGTTTACTCAAGCTTTGTAGTTTTGTGCAATATATATTACACCACATACAATCATGTCAGTGCAATTAGAAGAGCTGGTAATACGGAAATCATATGCTAATCACTACTATAGAACTACCAAGAGCCTAACCAGGAAGAGTGAGGAACTGTGACTAATTAACAGCATGGTGAGACAACCCCTCTAAGATTAATTACTGGTTAAATGCAGAAAAAAAATCAACTGCTTAATTTTTTGATTTTTTTTTAACATTTGATGTTACTGTATGTTGATGTAATGGTGATTTAAAAGTACATATGATATAATTGAATAATGCTTTCATTATTTCTAGTAACTTTTAATCTAAGAAAAATTAAACATCAGTAATCTTACTTTCTAGTAATTGTATTTCCTTCAAATATAACAGCACCACTAGGGTGACAATGCGTTCTTTAGTTTTATTCAAAGTCTCGCCCTCTGTAATTGTGCAAATAATGATCTTTAATATCCTTTAACCCCTTAATGCCAGAGCCAGTTTTGGCCTCTTTGACAGAGCCCCATTTTTTAAATCTGGCATCTGTCACTTTATGGGAGAATAACCTTTTGACACTTTACCCTATCCATGTGAATTCAGAGACTGTTTTCTCATGACACATTGTGCTTTAAGTAAGAAATTTTGGTCCAAAAAGTCCTTGTTGATTTGTGAAAAATATATCAGTATCGTGAAAAATTTGAAACATTTACCATTTTCAAACTTCTAAAATTTCCTCATGTAAAACAGTTATTCCACTCAAAATAGTTTATAACTATCATCTACCATATGACAACTGTAGGTTGGCATCGTTTTTTTAAATGTCTTTTTTTTTTAACGACATTAGGGGGCTTAGAAATTTAGTAGTAATTTTCAAATTTTCAAGAAAATTTGCAATATACTTTTTTTTAGGGACCAGTACAGTTCTAACTTGATTTTTATTGGCCTGTATGTTAGATACCCCCATAAATTACTTCATCTAAGAAACTACACCCGTTAAGTAGAGGTGTTTCACAGGTATTAAAGCAAAATGGAGGTGAAATTTCAAAATTTCACTTTTTTTTGCAGATTTTGAAATTTTATCCATTATTCACAAGAACACGGTAGATGTGATTAGGGACATGCACCTTAATATAGATTCCTCAGATTCTGCCGTTTTCAGAGATATCCCATATGTGGGCCTAGTGCACGATATGGCTCAACCACAAGCCTCAGAGTAGGAGGAGCACCTACTGGACTCTGGGGTCTCATTTTCAATACGATTTCATTTAGGCGCCATTTCAGGTCTGTGGATGCCCTAAGGTGCTAAAACTTAATAAACACCCCTAAGAAGACCCCATACTGGTAACTACACCCCTTAAGGAATATATCCAGGGGTGTAGTTAGTATATCGACCCCCACAGGAGTTTCACAAATTCTTTGACCATGAGGTTGGGAAAATGAAAAATTTTAGCTGAAAATGTTTCATTTTTGCAAGGAATCCTGGAAAAAAAGCACCCAAAATCTTGTCACGCAATTTCTTCCAAGTTCAGCCATACCCTACATGTGGGTGTAAACTGCTGTTTGGGCGCATGGCACGTCATACAAGGAAGAGAGCGCTATTTGGCTTTTGGAACGCAGATTTTGGTGGGGCCATGTCGCATTTGCAAAGCCCCCAAATTACCAGAACAGGTGAAACCTTCCAGAAGTCCCCCCCATTTTGGATTCAACACCCCTCAGGGATCTCATCTAGGGGTGTACTGTGCATTTTGGGCACACAAGAGTTCCATAGTTTTTTTTAGTATTAGACTATGAAAATGGGGGGAAAAATCGCAGTTCCATCATTGTTTTTGGGGCTTCATTTTTACAATGCTCACCGTGCAGTGTAAACTACAGGATAACTTTACTATGTGGTTCGGTACAATTGCAATGATATAAAATTTATATAGTTTTTTATGTTTTATTACTTTTACACAATAGAAATAGTTTATGTTGTCCTATTCTGACAGGCATAGCTTTTTTATTTTTCTGTATACAGAGCTGATTATGGGCTTGTTTTTTGTGGATGAGTTGACATTTATAATGGTACCATTATGGGGAGCAAATTACACTGTGATGACTTAATATTAAGGTTTTTATGAGGCAATTTGAACAAAATAAAGCATTCCCGATAGTGAAGCGTTACCCAATTTAAATATTTTTTTTATGTTGAAGCACTTTAAAAAAAAAAAGTGTTTTTATTGTGTAAAACAATTTTTATGCATCACTGTCTTCTGCGAGCCATAACTTTTTTATTTTTCCTTATACAGAGACGTGTAAGGACTTCTTTTTTTTTTGCGGGATGAACTGATATTTTAATTGCTACAAATTTGGTGTTTGTATGAGGTTTTGATCGCTTTTTATTCCATTTTATGTGCTGCGGTATCAGCAAAAATCACAATTTTTATTTTAAATTTTTTTTTATCATTAGGCTGGGAAAATTAAAAATTTTAGCTGAAAATGTTTCATTTTTTAACAGCATTCACCGTACAGGTTAATTAACATGAAATATTTATAGGACAGGTCGTTACACACGTGGCGATACCAAATATGGGTACTTAATTTATTTTTGATCTTTTTTAGGACATTTTGCGTTTGTAAAGGGAAAAAGGGCGATGTACGTGTTTTCATTTTATTTTTTGTGTTTATGTTTTACTTTTTTACACTTGTTTAAGCTTTTTTTTACTTTTCCCCATAGGGGAATTGTAACAGCAATCATCAGA
>JAODAL010054582.1:0-24536 GCA_025379985.1 Phyllomedusa bahiana
AAATTAAAAATAAAGTTGGAAAGTACATCTAAAGTTAAGAGATGTTCTCATTTAGTTCAGTTACAAAAAAAATTCAAGAAATTTTATGTTCATCCTAAAATTTTAACCAAAAATTCCTAACTTTTTTGTGAGTAGTGTTTGTACGCATGACATAGGGACTTCAGGCTGTGAGCACCAGTGGGGAGGACATGAATGGAGTCACTCACTGACTGCATTGAAGAATATATTGATAAATGAGTAATGGATAATAAAAAATGAAACTGACGAAAAAAGAAATGGTGCCGTATCTTCCATAGTGAGTATAGAAGATGGCCCGGTTCTCTTTGTAACATTATATGGCCATGTAAACTGACTCTTACATCTGGGTCTGCTTATTTTACACTGAACTCGACCAAGACATTTTCAGTTGATTCTCAAAGTGAATAATAATTCAATGGAAAATAACAGAGAACTGGTCATTTCTGAGTGAACCCATATGAAAGACATTTATAGTGCAGGGCTTCCTGGATCACATTAACAACTGGGAACCACTAATACAGGGAAAGAGCAGCCTCCCCGGACAAACCGCTACATTAATATATTGCAGAATCTCACTGAAACTCCTTTGAGATTAGGGCACAAGTACATTGCTCTTTTATGGCAAAAGTTAACCCCTAAAATGCACCCAATAGTCTTAAAATAGCTGTTTTAAGTGTAGAATAAATTTATGTTGCTACAAGCAAATCGTCATGAAGTTGCTGCTGATGGATTATTTGATTAGTGTTAAAGGGAATGTGTCATCAAAAAATGAGTATTGTTTAAGTCCCATTTTTATGTTAAACACATTTTTAAGGAATTTTTGGTTGTTTTTTTTTAATTTTCATATCACTTTCAATTTTTTTTTGAAAAATTCTTAAATCTTGCGTTTTCACTTTGGCCACTAGGCCTTGTTTGCCCTGCTTTAACAGCAGTAGAGAGATGCTTTACAGCGCTTCATGCACATTAGGAGACTTAAAAGGGGAAAACCGGGTCACATAGGTTATTGCCCCCCTGGCTGAGGACAGCACAAGCTAGTGTCAGACCTGCTGTTTCCAGCGCTGTGTCCCTTATTCATGTAAGATGCTGGAGTTTTCGTGTATTTAATGCTCAAATCTGCAGTTTTCAGCCAGAAAAAGTCAGTCGAAGAGTCCTTCAGAGGGTCAGTTTTTTTCAAAATCTCGCCCACCTGAGGCTAACCCCGCCCACCTCAACTGACAAACCGATTACTTTGAATAGGTAGAAACATGTGAATAACTGTCAGTGGGCGGAGCTAGCCTTTGGTGGGCGGGGCTAACACCTGCTTATGAATAATATTTGAGGGGTAAATGCTCTAAAATTGCTGCATCTTACAGAATAAGGGAGACAGCGCTGGAAACAGCAGGTCTGACACTAGCTGTGCTCAGCAAGGGGGGCACAACCTATGTGATAGGTTCCCTTTAAGACTGACTCAGTCCCATTCACTTCTATAGGAGAGTTTTCTAGTTATGCTCTGTGACCTGGGAAGAAGTCACTGTGCAGGGAGGTGAAAGGGTGACCTGTGACTATCTCCTATTGTGACTGGTGGATCCTGTGTTACCTATTCACACTGGTGTCTCCTTTCAGTTTGACCCTCTTTGTGCTGATAATGAGCAGACAACTGAGAATCTTTCTGTACAGAACATGAAGTGTCAGACTGTTATTAGGCTTAGTGGCCAAAGTGAAAACTGCAGGACTTAAGAATTATAAAAAAAATATTGAAAGTGATCTGGAAAATTAAAAAATATATAACCATAAATTCTTAAAAAATGTGTTGAACATAAAAATGTGAGTTAAACAATAAGTCATTTTTGAAGATGCATTCCCTTTGAAGGGGTTGTCTCACTACAAGAATTGCTGCTTTTTATGTTTAAGATCTTGCAAAAACAAGTCACTTTGCAATATGTGTCCATTAACAGTGTCCTACCTATTCCTAGATATCCCCTCTTGTATGGGCTGCATCAGCTCTTCAGGTCACTATAGCTACAGACCTGTTCGATCTCTGATGATAGGCTGCCAGCACTGGTTGCTATAGCTACAGACCTGGTGTCACTGCAGGACAGTAGAAGCCAGTAAAACCAGTAAACACGCCCCTGAATTAAAAAATGAAACCAACAAAACAAGACTGTGGTGAAATGAATCAATGTAGTGAGACAACCCCTTTAAAATACTGTTGAAAATCCAATGGTATTTTAACATCGCTGTATTCAGTTTTTTTGGCGTGGGTCTGCGCAAAAAAAAACGTGGTTAGCTTTCGGATTTGCCACCGGCCCATACATTGACTGTACAGGAATCCACCAGAAGATAGAACATGTTTTATCAGATGGCGCAGAGGGCTGGCGGGGTAGAAATCCAACAATAGAAAATCCGTTCTGTGTAGACTACAGTATGGATTTTCTATTGCGGTCTATGGGCAGTTGGAATTTCGGCTCATTCTAAACACTGAATCTGCCAAAAATTTGACCAGAAGCCAGTGCTTTGTTGACATAGCCTTAGCCATTGGATAAACTAAGCTCCAGAAGCATAGCCCAGGTGGTCGGATGCATATGCCCTGGACCAGCTCTGCTTATTTAATCATTTACATATTCTTAGGATGCGTAAATTGTTAAAAACCTTAGCCGGGCAGGGAGCTGCAGGACTACTCCGAAAAAATGTCAGGGGGACGTCCCGATCTAGGAAGCATGATGATGTTACTACCTTGTGCTGCCTGAACCAAACCACAGCCAACCTTCTAGGCTGCAGGATGCTTTAGGCCTGCGGCCCTCAACACTTAGGGCCACGTGTATGAACACTGTCTAGGTCTAAAACGCACTTTGTTACCCATAGCAACCAATCAGAGCGCCTCTCTCATTTGCTATGGGCAACAAAGTGAGTTTTAGACCTAGACAGTTTCCATACATGTGGCCCTTACTGTAGGTGTCCTGTCCAAGTAGCATGATGACATCACAGCATGACATCACCTGAGCTGGGCCTCATCCATGGGATCCTGCTGCTCAATGGGGAGGGATGGGTCATTTTTTTTCCTGTTCCAATTACAGGGGCCACTATGAGCATTGCTCAGAGGTATCAAACAATTGTCTTACAGCTATATGTATGGATTTATATAAAATATATTACTTTATACCAATACATCTATATAGACCATAGCAACACCACTGGTCTGCTGGAGAAAGATGGGCATGATTGGGTGTGCTTGAGAGTGATTAGAGGCATGGTCTCATGTGGTGTCATGACTGGGCATGGTTAGAGGCTTAGCCTGTGGCAATGTGAAATGTTAGGGCAGGGTCCACTGCACTGCTTTTTCTGGGGGGCCCATAATACTATTAAGACGGACCTGCTTGTACTGCATTAGAATGGACCGTTGTGAAAAGGATAAAGGTCTGCGGTTGAATCTGCTACCTCATATAGCTTTGTCATAGATGAATCAGACTATTGGGTTGTGCATGTTTTCATGTTTAATGATTATCAGTTATTCAAGTGTTAAAGGGGTTTTGTCACGAAGTGACTTGCTTACCTGTTATTTGCTCAGGACAGAAGATAAACAAATCATGTGGTGTCATGAACTGCTGCAGGGAGGAGAGAGCCTGAGCAGAGCGAGTAAGCAAGGGAGCGTCTGAAATGATTACTAAGATAATTACATTACAACTAGTGGATTCTCTATACAGCAGAAAGCCTCATACACTGCACATTTCTCCCCAGCCCCTTGCAAGCTCCTTAATGTTCCCTGTCATCAGATAAGAAGTGCAAACACGCAAGCGCTGCCAGATCAGCTCCTGGTTGTGTCTAATGTAAACTTTTAACGACTTGACTTTTTATAAATCAGATATATTTAGAAAAGTGATTAAATACCCATTTTGGAGGATCCCACATCAACATTACATCGTGGCAAAACCCCTTTAAGGAGCCAACATGACCTCTGTATTTATGAAGCAGAAAAATGAGCCATAGACCCATTAACAGCAACTGAGCTGTTGACTGTTCCCAGACAGTAAGGCTGCGTTTACACGGTAAAGACCAAATACCGGTTGGGAAATCCTGACTAGTATTTGGTCTATTTTTGGCACGCAGGGGGACAGCTTTTGTCCGTGGTTTGCGGATTCAAGCTCATCCCCCTTCGCATGCACATGTTCCGCCAGAAAACCAGGCAGAAGAATGAACATGTGCAATGTTTTTCGGACCGCCGGCGGTGTCGAAAACCGTCCGGTGGAAAATCCATGCAGTGGGGACTGCTGCATGGATTTTCCATTAAAGTCAATGTAAAAGGTTGATAGTCGCTTTACAGACGGTTTACAAATCCGAAAACTGACTGTAAACGGACTGTCAACCTTTTACATTAATTTAAATAGAAAATCCGTGCAGCAGTGCCCATTGAACGGATTTTCCGCCAAACGTTTTTTTGACACCGCCGGTGTTCCGAAAAACATTGCACATGTTGATTCTTCCGTCTGGTTTTTAGGCGGAACATGAATATGTCAGTGGTTGACAGGGACAGGCGAAGCCGCAAACCATGGACAGAACCGTCCCCCAAAAACACGTACACGATGTCAAAATACCGGCCAGATTTCTTACTCAGAATTCAGCCGGTATTTGCATAGTGCAGTGTGGATGCAGCCTAACAAGTTACAAGGCATAAACACAAACTACAATACATAAAGGTAAATGGAGATACATGACAATGTGTGCTAGATGTGACATTTTTGGGTATCAGTCTAATGTTATCTAAAAGGTAGCACTAATTAAACATGAGAATCTAAAAATTATAACTACACCATTCACTGACATTGTTACAAGACTGAAATGCAAGAAAAGAGAACATACTTGATTCCTATTAAAATCTCTGACTTCTCAGTAGGAAGGCCATAACTTGTTGGTAGGTTGCTCATTAGTTGTTGGGAAGCAGGCCATCGCTTGTTGGCAGGACTTCATTCAGCCAAAGTATCTAGGACGCCTATTTTGAAGTTCCCATCTTGCAATATATCATAATCAATTATGACCCTACTCTATATCTTCTGAAATTATTTTTGCCACCACTAAGAAGATGAATGCACCTATGATAGGTAGTTTGGGGTAGCAGGCCACTTTTTAAAAAATTTCATCAAGGTCCGAGACGTCAGTACTGCCCTGATGGTGGCCCTGCTTGTCTGTTGGCTGACCATTACTTGTCAGTAGGTTGCTCATTTCTTGTTGGTAGGTCTGCCATTACATATTGGAAAGTGGGTAATTACTTGTCAGTAGGGTAGGTAGGACAGTAGATATTGGCTAGTAGGACATTACTTAATGGTAGAGTAGGTAGGACAATAGATATCGGCAAGTAGGACATAACTTGCTGTTATGTTACTTTTTGGGAGTCAGGCACTAGACACTGATAGAAAGACCATTGCTTGTTGGTAGATAGAACATTACTTGTACGTACAGTATGTAGGACAGTAGATATCAGCAAGTAGGACATTACTTGCTGTTATGTTACTTTTTGGGAGTTAGACATTAGACATTGATAGAAAGGCCATTGCTTGTTGGTAGATAGAACATTACTTGTGGGTAGGTAGGACATTAGATATTCATAGGTAGGATATTGTCATTAGGCAGGTCATTACTTTTTGAAAGGAAGACCGTTGCTTATTTGTAGGTAGGACATTAGTTATTGGTAGTCAGAACAATATTTGTCGTTAGGCAGGGCATTTCTTTTTTGGTAGGCAGGCTGTTACTTATTGGTAGGTAGGACATTAGTTATTGTTAGACAGGGAATTACTTGTTGGTAGGCAGGCTGTTACATAATGGAAAATAGCACATTGCTTGTTGGTAGGCAGGTCATTACATATTGCTAGGTAGGAGACTACATGTTGGTAGCGGGGATTATTTGTGATAGGAGAATATTACATTCGGGGGGGGGAAAATTAATTTGTGTGGGGGCATTACATATTGGTAGGTATATTATTAGATTTTTAAAAGGGGGGAACTATTGTGGTAGCGGGCCATTAATTTTGTAGGTAGGACATTAGATATTGGTAGGCAGGACATTACTTGTTGATAGGTAGGACATTAGATATTGGTAGGCAGGGCACTACTTGTTGATAGGAAAAGCCAATTACTATGGTAGGCAGGCACACTTTTTGATAGGCAACATTAATTTTGGTAGGCAGGACACTACTTGTTGATAGGCAAGCCATTACATATTGGTAGGTAGGATATTTGATAGTGGTAGGTAGGTCATCACTCGTTGGTTAGCAGGCCATTACATATTGGCAGGTAGGCTATCAGATGTTGGTAGGCAGACATTACATATTGGTAGGTAGGATATTAGATATAGTTAGGACTTCTTTTTTGGTTGCGGGGCCTTACAATTGGTGGATGGATATTAGATACAAAAGCGGAATTACTTGTTTAGGAAGGGCACATTTGATTTATCAACTTTAAAAAAGGTAGGAAAGGGCTTTACAAAGGTTGGGAAAGGGCTTTACATATTGGTAGGTAGGGTATTAAATATCGGTAGGTGGGAATTATTGTAAAGGGAGGGGATTTATTTGTTGGTAGGTAAGACATTTAGATTTTGGGGGCAGAAAGGGTTATCGTGGAAAAAGCATTACATTTTAAAGTTTTAATACTGACCATCAGTATAAATAAAGTAAAAAAAAAAAAAAAAAAAAAGTCTTTGTGCTAAAACCATCAGAATGTGAAGTCGTCGCTACAGTCTGTGGAAATGGTTTATAAACTAAAATAAACAAAAGAAATCTTAAATTACTTCTTTTAATCTCACTGCTGTCCTTTCATTGACCCGGGCATTTTCTAGGGGGAGACACATACTCGCTGTTTACTTCATACTTTTTATGTGGTGTGTATTTTTTCAAAGGAAAACCAGAGTAGGAGCACAGCGGGCTGCGGCCGAGGACGCATGGTAACAATTAGATCTGTCAGGAAACAGATTCTTAGGAAAACCAGACAAGGAGGCAATTTTTTGACTAATAGTATTCAGTGGCCTTTAGCCTTCAATTAATCCTAATAGGGATCACTACTAGAGCGACTCAAATTGTACAGTAGAGGTAGGTCCCTAGCTCCCCAGTCCGCAAAAGTAAAAACCCCACACTTTATAGCAGAAGGCCACAGTGCTAAGCTTTGTTGTAATGAAAATTATATGCATGGGCAAGAAGGCAGTTCCTATTAATACAATGCATGGAAAGGAAAGCATATGATAAAAATTACCTGTAAATATAGCTCAGCTTTCCTGGGTGGCAAATCTGCTTAATTAAGGGAGCGAGGACTGTATCACTAAATATATTTGCCATTTAGAAGTCTAGAAAGCCGGGCGATAGCCCATGTGGGAGTTGTAATGATTCATTTGATAGGCAAACAGCTTTCTTAGTAATAGAAATACTGAATGCCTGCAAGCTTTGTGAAAAGGAAAATGGGGAGAGACTACAGGGTCCAACATTATATATTGATTTTATAATATATCTTTTCTGGTACATCTGGTATCCAGTCCCAAATCCCTTGCTTCTCTTCATGCAGATATAATTAGGTGTTTTCCTTAAGATCAGATTTATTATTGAGTTCAATGAAGAAATTGTATGGAGTAAGCGACCTCTAGTGGTGACTGCAAGCATCCAGAATTTTATTCTCTAACTTTATGGTTAGAGGGTGTCCAGTGTATTATATTGGTTTATAATAAAATCCAATTTTCCTGCTCTGTATCTTTTAATTGTTTTTTAGGATTTATGTTTCTGAACACACTGCTCCCCTGTACTGGAAACATCCATAGATCAGAAAGGAGAGTCGTGTACAAGACCGCCCAAGAACCGTTCAGCAAGAGCTGTAAGGATTAAGGATTGCAAATCTTGTTCTTGTGTGCTTCCATTTCACAAGAACATCACTTAGGGCCACATGTATGAAACGGTTTAGGTCTAAAACTCACTCTTTTGTCCATAGTAACCTATGGGCAAAAAAGCGAGTTTTAGACCTAAACAGGTTCATACATGTGGCCCTTAGAGTTGACTGGGCTGGTGAGGGCAGAATTTCCATGTAGCTAGTTTTTGTGAAAATGGAATCCTATAACGTGGCACGTTGAGAGCTTTTAAAGACGGTCCACCTCCGACAATGTCTGTATAGACTGCAAGACTTTTTTTTTTGGGCCTGGACTTTCCCCAACACAAGGGCTTTACATAAATGTCCATTTCATGTAAATTCCCATGTACACCTTTTTTTTTAATGAAAAAAGCTTTTTCCTCCCGGAAGGAACAAGCTCTCTTGGGGTCACGCATTTTAGGCAGCTTTAAAGGGGGGTCTCATACAAGGGTTCTGCTTTTTTGTTAAAAATCTTCAAAAAAAAAGTCATTTGCAATATGTTCCATACCAGTGTCCCACCCATTTCCCAATTCCCCCCTTGTATGGGTTGCATATCCTCGGTACCATAGTTACAGACCGTTAGATCTCTCCTGATAGGGTGCCAGTGCGGTCACTATAGCTATAAACCGGTGTCCCCGAAGTCATCCTGCAGGCCTAGAAGCCCCGTAGGCACGCCCTGAATTCAAAAATGAAGCCAAGAAACCAGGACTGAGGTCAGATGAATCATTGTTGTGAGACAACCCCTTTAAGTCAAGTACGACTCATAAACGAGCCTTGAAACATGACTAAGGATCTAAGCCAAGCAAGAATCTCCTCCATAAGGTAAAAGTCACCTACCTGCATATAGCTAATTATTTCCCTTATCAATACAGAGTTGGATTCTGGCGGCTGGCTGGCAGAGACTCCTGTGACATAGTTCTAGGGAGAAATGTTTCTTCTTGAGATGTTCTTCACTTTGGTTTCTCCTATACTCTCTAAACACACTACCGTTCAAAAGTTTGGGGTCACCCAGGCAATTTTGTGTTTTCTCTGATACTTTTATTTATCAAATGAGTTGCAAAGTGAATAGAAATCTTGTCCAGAGATTGACAAAGTTAGAAAAAATGATTTTTATTTGAAATAATAATTTTCTACTTCAAACTTTGCTTTCGTCGCTCCCTTTGCAGCAATTCCAGCATTGCAGACCTTTGGCTTCTAGCTGTTAATTTGCTGAGGTCATCTGGAGAAATTTCCCCCCATGCTTCCAGAAGCCCCTCCCACAAGTTGGATTGGCTTGATGGGCACTTTTTGCGAACTATACGGTCAAGCTGCTCCCACAACAGCTCAATGGGGTTGAGATCTGGTGATTGCGCTGGCCCCTCCACTACAGATAGAATACCAGCTGCCTGCTTCTTCCCTAAATAGTTCTTGCATAATTTGGAGATGTGCTTTGGGTCATTGTCCTGTTGTAGGATGAAATTGGCTCCAATCAAGCGCCCCCCGCAAGGTATGGCATGGCGTTGGAAAATGGAGCGATAGCCTTCCTTATTCAAAATCCCTTATACCTTGTACAAATCTCCCACTTTACTAGCAACAAAGCAACCCCAGACCATCACATGTCCTCCACCAGCACCAACCCCAGACCATCACATGACCTCCACCAGCACCAACCCCAGACCATCACATAACCTCCACCAGCACCAACCCCAGACCATCATATGACCTCCACCAGCCCCAAAGCAACCCCAGCCCATCACATTACCTCCACCAGCACCAACCCCAGACCATCACATGACATCCACCAACACCAACCCCAGACCATCATATGACCTCCACCCTGCTTGACAGATGGCGTCAGGCACTCTTCCAGCATCTTTTCAGTTGTTCTGTGTCTCACAAATGTTCTTCTGTGTGATCCAAACACCTCAAACTTCGATTCGTCTCCATAAGACTTTTTTCCAATCTGCCTCTGTCCAATGTCTGTGTTCTTTAGCCCATATTAATCTTTTCCTTTTATTAGCCAATCTCAGATATGGCTTTTTCTTTGCCATTTTGCCCTGAAGACCAGCATCCCGGAGTCGCCTCTTCACTGTAGACATTAACACTGGCGTTTTGCGGGTACTATTTAATGAAGCTGCTAGTTTAGGACCTGTGAGGTGTCAATATCTCAAACTAGAGACTCTAATGTACTTGTCTTGTTGCTCAGTTGTGCAGCGGGGCCTCCCACTTCTATTTCTACTCTGGTTATAGCCTGTTTGTGCTCTCCTCTGAAGGGAGTAGTACACACCGTTGTAGGAAATCTTCAGTTTCTTGGCTTTCTTACACAGTTAGCAAACACAATGTACCATTAGAACACTGGAGTGATGGTTGTTGGAAATGGGCCTCTATACAACCTATGTAGATATTGCATTAACAACCAGACGTTTGAAGCTAGAATAGTCATTTACCACATTAACAATGTATAGAGTGGATTTCTGATTCATTTAATGTTAGCTTCATTGAAAAAAACTGTGCTTTTCTTTCAAAAATAAGGAAATTTATAAGTGACCCCAAACTTTTGAACGGTAGTATATACCAATACAGACCACCCAGCGCCAATGGTGTCACACAACAGGTAGCATGTACTTTGCCTCTCACCCAAAATCCATGCAGCTGATCAACTATACACCACCAGTCTTTATTGTGTGCCAGTTTCAGATATACGGTCGATACAATACTAAAAGCATACTATAGGACCAGTGGCAGTGGGGTGCCTAGAGCCCACAGGTGGAGTTGATTCTAGGAGCCCACCAGTTGAACCTCTTCTGGGCCCACCGATAAGAGTTTATTTTGAGGGCCCACTCTACAGCTACTGTAAATGACTGTACATGCCCCCTATTCTCTGCCTCTTGCTTTTTTGCCTCTCCTGAGGATGTATATGCAGTTAAAAAAACGACTCCAGGTCTACCATGCTCAGAGGGCCACCGGGGGTTTCCCCTATTCCAGGGGGCCAGTCCGAGCCTGTATAGGACATCCAATACATATGCATACATGTACGCTGGGACATAGGTCGTGCTGTACTGTAGATTTAGTGCAAGTAGATCAGTGCAAGTTATCAAACAAGTTCTATCTGCAATAAAAACAAATGTGACACGTGATGCAATCCAGTTTCATATTCTCATATATTTACACCATACCACAGATGTACATATTTACAGGCTTAGCAAAATAAAGGTATTTCTTCAAAATTGTTTCAAATGCATCTATTTATAATTATATACCATATTAAATAGTAATTACCCGCCATATAAATTATCCCCCCACCCCCACCTCAGCATACTGGAAAGGCAGTAGTGTTCTTCACGACGACAGTAGTACTGTATATATGCGTATACAAAGTGTACATATTCACACGTCTGTTACGGCGGACATACATGTTCGTGCGAACCTGGCAGGACGACGCGCGGAGTCTTGTGCTTCTTATTAATAGTTCAAGTCCAAGTTCTCCTGTTCCTCCGTCTGTCGTAACATCAGCTGCTGCTCGTAGTACAGACTCTTTGCGTAATTTATCTCTTGGGATATTTTCACTGCGAGTGCTTCAGATTTTACATGGACCTAAAAGAACCCCCAAAACACACATTAGGTCTGCATTTTATGCAGAAACGGCACCATTTCTGTGTAATGCTATGTCTGGTATTGCAGCTCAGCTCCATTCGAGTGGAGAGGGCTATGCTGTAATATCAGTCATGAGCCATGGACAGTAGTGGTGCGGTTTCTGAAAATAAAAAAAAGAATACTCTTTTTTTTCTAATCTCGTACAACTTTTTAAAATGTTGAGGCAATGCAATATGGAAGTTCAGTATTAGGTAAATTTTGCCAAATATGTTCCCAAATTTCATTATTTTCATGTGCTGCTGTATGAGAGATTAGAAAAAGAAAAGGAGCAGCTTCAGACCAATGGGGCGATCAACTGTGTCAATCCAGGAGCTGCGCCCAGCACCCCACGCAAACCACTCATTTTGCCACGGAAGCCGCAACCTACCAGTCATTCCCCTTAATAGAATTGCATGGCAGAATTGCATGTTTCTATGTGATGGTTCACCACTTATGTCTTTATGGATTTATACCTTTACCCTAGTTACATATTATGTTAATTGATCAAGTGTGTAGATGGTTGTAGCATATGTTTTTGGGTGTTGATGTATTTACATGTTTTTGAACAAAATTATTTGCATAATTCTTTTAGATTTTCTGATAAAATGTATTTTTTTTTTTTACTTTTTAGGGCGTTTTTTGTTTTTTCGATTTGGTTTTTTTTGCTTGTTTTTTTGTGTGATTTTTGATTCACTATTCATTATTGCCCTCATACTTGTATTTTTGTAGGTTGTTTATGCGGCCCCCTGTTCTGGTTTACAGAGGGGTGTCCCAAGCAAGGGTCCCCCATCAAATCTTATCCATTTACTTTAACAGGTATATGGACAGTTGTTGTCTTTATAAAACAACCGAAAAATATAGAGAAAACAAAAGGTTGGCTCACCAGGCTCGACTGAAGTCCAATTTAAACATGGTGCAAGGTTAAAACATCTGGCTGTAGATGCAATAAAATCGTTGGTGATGCAAAAATGTAGATATCCCGCAATCGTGGAAATGTCAAAATGCTAAAACGGACAACTTTTTGATTCCCAATTAAAAACATAATAAAATCAGAGAAAAACATGCTGGTTTACGTGTTTCAAGCCACTTGTAACGATTAAGAGCTCATGAAGCGGCTTGAAATGTGTAAACCACATTGTTTTTAATCAATAAATTGTGCGTTTTAGGATCTTGACATTTGCACTTGTGCTGGATATCTACGTTTCTGCATTATAACTGGATTTAGAAAAGAACCACTTTAACTTTGAAGTTGTTGCAGCAGTTTTTTCCTTCCTAATTCCATGAGGAGAATAATTTACACAAGAGCCATCTTCTCAGCAGCCGATGAAGGACTATGGGCCATATGTATGAAAACGGTCTAGCAGTAAGACTGTCTTTGTTGTCCGCAGCAACCAATTAGAGCGCGTACCAACCAATCAGAGCTCAGCTTTCATTTCATATAGCGCTCTGAAAACATAAAAGCTGAGCTCTGATTGGTTGCTATGGACAACAAATACAGTCTTACTGTTAGACAGTTCTGATACATAGGGCCCTATGGGCGACATGTATTAACATTGGCGCTGACAGGATAGTTCTAAATCGCTTTAACCCCTTAAGCCGAATACCTGAAAAGTAGTTAATGACCAGAATCTTTTTTTCGTTTTTGCCTCCTTGCGTTTCAACAGTTGTAACTTTTTTATTTTTTCAATGACGCAGTTGTATGAGGCCTCGTTTTATTCGAGACAAGTTGTACTTTATGGGGGTATAGTTTAAGTTCACTTATAAATAATGGCAGTATTTTATTTTTAAATAATTTTTATTTAAAAAATTTTTTTTTTATTTTTATTTTTTTACACCATTCACATTTCACACTTAAGAACTTGTTACATTAATTCTACAGGTTATTACGGTCGTATGGATACCAAATATGTGTAGGTTTTTTGTGTGTGTAATTTATGCACAATTATTTTTAATTAAATATTTATTTTTATTTTATTATTTATTTTTGTATTCTTTTTTTTTAACATTTGTTATGGGTTTTTTTGTACTTTTTTTTTTTACTCCCATGAAGGGAGAACTGTTTTACATTTTTTTAATTTTTTTGTTTTTTTTACACTTAGTAATGTATTAGCATATTCATATGTGCTAATACATTATAATCTGTGTCAGTCTGACACAGGCAGTGATTAGGACAGCACACAGTGCATCCTACTCACTGGCTTGTTACACAGACAGCTCTGGGGCCACTCTAGGTCCCCAGAGCTGACTGTGCAGCCGGTCCCTGGGCTCTGTCGGGTCACCGGGTGTTCCGATCACCCGACAGAGCAGGGGATCCCTTTGATTGCGCTGCGGTAACGCACCGCCGCAATCAAAGGGTTAAAGCATTGGGTTGCGGAGGTTACCGCCGCTCCCCGATGCCTGCAGGACATGCTCTGGGATCGGGGCTGTGTAGTACAGCCCCGATCCCAGCACAATTGCGGCGCTGGGCTCCGCAAACTCCGGTGTCTGCAGCGACATCTAAGGACGGTGGACGGTCGTTAAGGAGTTAAGGCAGTGTAGAATGCACCAGAATGTATGAAGCTGTTCTTCTGCAGGTCATACATACAGGGCAGTGTAGAGACAATACCACAAGTCTGGCTCAGGCACCACCTTTACCCTGGTCTGGCTGTTCTTCTGCAGGTATACATACAGGGCAGTATATAGCCAATACCACAAGTCTGGCTCAGGCATCACCTTTACGCTGGTCTGCTGTTCTTCTGCAGGTCATACATAGAGGGCAATGTAGAGCCAATACCACAAGTCTGGCTCAGGCACCACCTTTACCCTGGTCTAGCTGTTCTTCTGCAGGTCATACATAGAGGGCAGTGTAGAGCCAATACCACAAGTCTGGCTCAGGCACCACCTTTACCCTGGTCTGTTCTTCTGCAGGTCATACATACAGGGCAGTGTAGAGCCAATACCACAAGTCTGGCTCAGGCACCACCTTTACCCTGGTCTGTATGTTCTGCTGCCAGTCATACATACAGGGCAGTGTAGAGCCAATACCACAAGTCTGGCTCAGGCACCACCTTTACCCTGGTCTGTTCTTCTGCAGGTCATACATACAGGGCAGTGTAGAGCCAATACCACAAGTCTGGCTCAGGCACCACCATTACCCTGGTCTGTTCTTCTGCAGGTCATACATACAGGCACAGTGTAGAGCCAATACCACAAGTCTGGCTCAGGCACCACCTTTACCCTGGTCTGTTCTTCTGCAGGTCATACATACAGGGCAGTGTAGAGCCAATACCACAAGTCTGGCTCAGGCACCACCTTTACCCTGGTCTGGCTGTTCTTCTGCAGGTCATACATACAGGGCAGTGTAGAGCCAATACCACAAGTCTGGCTCAGGCACCACCTTTACCCTGGTCTGTTCTTCTGCAGGTCATACATACAGGGCAGTGTAGAGCCAATACCACAAGTCTGGCTCGGCACCACCTTTACCCTGGTCTGTTCTTCTGCAGGTCATACATACAGGGCAGTGTAGAGCCAATACCACAAGTCTGGCTCAGGCACCACCTTTACCCTGGTCTAGCTGTTCTTCTGCAGGTCATACATACAGGGCAGTGTAGAGCCAATATCACAAGTCTGGCTCAGGCACCACCTTTACCCTGGTCTGGCTGTTCTTCTGCAGGTCATATATAAAGGAGCAGTGTAGAGCCAATACCACAAGTCTGGCTCAGGCACCACCTTTACCCTGGTCTGTTCTTCAGCAGTCAAACATACAGGCATGTAGAGCCAATACCACAAGTCTGGCTCAGGCAACCACCTTTACCCTGGTCTGTTCTTCTGCAGGTCATACATACAGGGCAGTGTAGAGCCAATACCACAAGTCTGGCTCAGGCACCACCTTTAACCCTGGTCTGTTCTTCTGCAGGTCATACATACAGGGCAGTGTAGTGCCAATACCACAAGTCTGGCTCAGGCACCACCTTTACCCTGGTCTGGCTGTTCTTCTGCACGTCATACATACAGGCGCAGTGTAGAGTCAATACCACAAGTCTGGCTCAGGCACCACCTTTATCCTGGTCTGGCTGTTCTTCTGCAGGTCATACATACAGGGCAGTGTAGAGCCAATACCACAAGTCTGGCTCAGGCACCACCTTTATCCTGGTCTGGCTGTTCTTCTGCAGGTCATACATACAGGGCAGTGTAGAGCCGATACCACAAGTCTGGATCAGGCACCACCTTTACCCTGGTCTGACTGTTCTGTGCCAAAGTTTTGGCGTCAAAGTATTATAAATGTGTCTACTTCTACTAATGTGGTGTGACGCCCCCAGATCGCCCCAAAACTCTGGAGCTCTAAAAAGTGTCTTTGGCCCAGTACGGAGGCACTTATCGCGCCAAAGTTTGGAGTGAGACTGTTCATACATCTATAGAACTGGTCTACTACAGCTTTTTGAGGCCAGATAACTGGCGCAGCCCCGTTTATACATGTTGCCCTATATGTCCAAAGCGTCTCTACAACTTTAACATACTCCTCTGAATGAAGAAATACCTACTTCAGACTGGCCCATCAAGCTATTTTTGGATTCAACATTCCTCCCTATCCTGCTTGTCCTGAACACCTCACAGCTTATCTGAAATGTTCCTCATCACTCACATATATGAGCCATAGTACACGGTTTTGTCCATTTACTAAAACTTTTTGGGAAGAGATAACTAACCTTATCTGTTCCAAACTCGAGGTTAACCTATCCCTTCAATCCCAACAGTCTCTCTTCCATTGTCTCCTCTCTGGCTTACACAATCAAGCCGTGATTCATATTACTTTGATGGCGGCTAAAAGATATTTACTTTCTAAGTGTTTGTTACCTTCTACCCCATCAATCGATGCAGTAATTCAGGTAGAGAAACTCTATGCTCATATGGAAAACCTAGAAATGACTAGAACAAAATAAACTCGCACTGAAAATATTGGAACAAATGCTTGTTTCTCCACCAATGAAATCCAACCTTGATGCCACTTTTTCTACTTCATGGTATTTAACGTCAATTATTGGGGGCTCTTTGGGCAGATTTGGCGTCTGAACATTTTGTTTTCCTTCTCTTAATATTTATATCAGATTTTTTGGAAATCTTGATATTTTTTGCATAACTTCCTTCAAAATTATGGTGATCATAACATCACTTGTGCGCGTACAGGTCAACGGTCGAGTGGATCTTACCAATGGGTAATTTCATAGGACTCCATTTATTGCAATCTCTACTGTTATGTGATGAAAAATTTAATTCAGACTATTTTACAGTGACAAGAAATTATGTTTGGCTTTTATAGTTTGTGAATATTTGTCTTTCCGTATTTGAGCTCCATCGACTGTGTCATTAATCCTGTCATATCTATCATCAGATCTTTAATGGTCACCTTTGGTATTTTTTTTATGTTTCTTCATGATTAAAATAAATATTATTTAAAAAGATTTAATTTTTTTATTCCTCTTTAACTTTTCTCACCTGAACCATAAGAGCTCAGCTCCTCTCCTCTATCATATAACCCTATATATCCCAGAGCTCAGCTTCTCTCCCTCTGTCATATAACCCTATATATCACAGAGCTCAGCTCCTCTCCTCTATCATATAACCCTATATACACAGAGCTCAGCTCCTCTCCCTACATATAACCATATATCAACCATCTCTCCTATATATCCCTAATATCACACAGCTCAGCTTCTCTCCTCTCTCATATAACCCTATATATCCCAGAGCTCAGCGTCTCTCCTCTATCATATAACCCTATATATCACAGAGCTCAGCTCCTCTCCTCTATCATATAACCCTATGTATCACAGAGCTCAGCTCTCTCCCCTATCATATAACCCTATATATCCCAGAGCTCAGCTTCTCTCCTCTGTCATGTAACCCTATATATCACAGAGCTCAGCTCTCTCCCTCTATCATATAACCCTATATATCACAGCAGCCCTCCCTCTATCATAACCTTGTATCAGGTCAGCTTCTCTCCTCTATCATGTAACCCTATATATCCCAGAACTCAGCTTCTCTCCTCTATCATATAACCCTATATATCACAGAGCTCAGCTTATCTCCTCTATCATATAACCCTATATATCACAGAGCTCAGCTTCTCTCCTCTACCATACAACCCTACATATCACAGAGTTCAGCTCCTCTCCCTCTATCATATAACCCTATATATCCCAGAGCTCAGCTTTTCTCCTCTATCATATAACCCTATATATCACAGAGCTCAGCTTCTCCCTCTATCATATAACCCTATATATCACAGAGCTCAGCTTCTTCTTCTATCATATAACCTATATATCACAGAGCTCAGCTTCTCTCTCCATCATATAACCCTATATATCACAGAGCTCAGCTTCTCTCCCTACCATACAACTATATCACAGACAGCTCCCTCTTATCATATACCCTATATATCCAAGTCAGCTTCTCCCACATATAACCCTTATATCAAGTAGCTCTTCTCTCTATCATATAACCCTATATATCACAGAGCTCAGCTTCTCTCTCTATCAATAACCCTATATATCACGAGCTCCTTCTCTCTCCATAATACCCTATATATCACAGAGCTCAGCTTCTCTCCCTCTATCATATAACCCTATATATCACAGAGCTCAGCTTCTCTCCCTCTATCATACCCTGCTCTCGCAGAGGTCAGCATAAGCCACCTGACAGGTTCCTTTTAAAGTTCTGCTAAACATAGTCATACATACAAAAATGCAGTAGGGTTTGAAGATATGATCCGATAGTAATAATGACTCACAAAGACAACAAAAATGGTCACTAATCCAAAAAAGTATGCAGAAAAAATGTAACTGTATACGGAGTCAGTATGGATAACCTCTTACCATGGGTTTCTGGTGTGATGGCCCGGGGATAGCTATTCCGCTACTTGTTGTTTCAGCCTTCTTAGTTAGTTGAACATAAATTTTCCCATGATCCTTTGACACAAGACAGTGATAGAGATCATCGTACTTTATTTCCAAAAAGATTGCATCGCGGTCCACGTAGTCGCCCCATTTCAGGAAGTACACAGCTTTAGAAGAGATGAGCACGCAGTAGCTGTCAATGTGTTCAACAGCGATGAAACTGTGGAAAGAAGGAGTGTGTGAATCAAACATGGCAGACCACGGGTTCAAATAACATAACTAGACACTGGGCATTTTCAAGGCTACTGTCTACACCAGTCTTCTCCAACTTGTCGCTATCTAGCTGTACCAAACTACAACCACTGGATGCACTGGGAGCACCGGCCGTATGCTGGCAGCTGTGATGTTGCAATAGCTAAAAAGCCCAAAAGATGAAGACTTTTGAAGATACATCTCTGAATGTATTGTACTCATGGAAGTAACAAAAATGGAGCATCAGAGGACATTTTCCTCAGTGGCCATAGGGAGCAGCAATAAGCCATTCTGCTTGGGCAAGGATATCTAGACACAAGATTAGGGCAAAATCTCTGGGCTGACACACATGGCAGAGTATTTCCTAAGAGGTAAAATATCTTGCAGACAACCTAATGTGAATGGTGAAAAAAACAGAATCTGGTCAGCACATCCGTTTTGAAAAATAAACGTATTGGGTGCACGCTGTTGTGGCAGTCAATAGCTATGCAAAAACAATACAACATCAGTAGCACTCTAAGGGCTTGTTCACACGACGATTTTGTGCTCCGTTTTACGGATCCGCAAAACGGATCTAACAATTGTCAGTGTGATTAACATTGTGTTCAATGGCAAAAGCGCATCGCTGTTCCCACGGGAGATCGCCGATGCGCGTTTGAGGGCTCTCCTGCGCTTTTCGCATCCGCTTTAAGAATTGACATGTCAATTCTTCTTGCATTCTACGCAAGTGAAAGCCCATAGGAGATAATGGGGTGCGCTTTTGGCACCTGTCCAAAAGCGCTCCACACTCCGGGTACGTATCAGCTGTGCTTTGCATCCTGAAAGCAGAGCGAAAAGTGCAGTCAGTGGCTGGACGCGGATCGCAGGTGAGCTGCTGGGGCATCACAGGTGAGCGGTGGCGGCAGATGGATGCAGGGGGATCGATGGTGAACTGCTGCAGGGGAGAGAGGAGAGGGATTGATTTTCCTTCCCCTTTCTGAAAACGTATCCGGAAACCGGATCCGTAAAACGCGAGTGAAAAAGCATACAATACGGATCCAAATAAAGTATCAACTGTTGCATTTTTCGGATACGCTTTCCATCTCTGAAACACGGATCCGTAAAAAGGATCAAAAACGTCATGTGAAAAAGCTCTAAGGCACTAAAAAACAGTCAAAGAGGACACAAGAATTTTTTGAAAAAGCATTTCTGCTACTATGAAACATATGAAAAAACTTGGGGTTCTTAGTGTACATTTTTGATCAAAACTGTGAAAGCCCACAGTGTGGAAGTCTGAACAGACACCAAGAGAGGAAGCATGTAGAGTAGGTTCCCACCTGAAATTGGGGTCACCTTGCTGCAGTGGTTTTACAGTTTTGATCAAAATGTCACTAAGAACCCCAAGTTTTTCATTATTCTTACGAAATTTTTTCAAAATTCTGGGTCTCTTGACATTTTTTAGTGCCTTAGAGTGCTACTGATGTTGTATTGTTTTTGCATAATGTGAATGGTGGTCAGGAAGAAGGATTGGCATTATGTCCAATCCTTTTAGGGAAAGTTGGTGCCTGACAGATCTGAGAGTCGCTTATTACTTTATACTCATAGATATAAGCTTGCACGCTCAACCAAGCAATGTGAGCATATTAATGAAGGGGAACCAGGAGAAATAGTTTGACCAATAGTGGTCTCATCTAACCTAATTGCAAGTGGACCTGGACACACTTAGGGCGATGGCAGGTCAGTTTTGCAGTGCATTAAATCAGTGCAAAGTGCGCCTGAAAGTACGAACCTTTCAAAAATATGGCATTTGATATACCTTGCATAGCAAAAGTAATGCGCCTATCCAGGTTCATTACAAAATCTAGGCACATATAGTATCGCTGCTAGATTATTTTATGCGCCTTTTTAGCTGCATTCAAATGTGTCGTGCCTGGTGTATAATGTGCCTAGTTTTGGGGTATTACAGTTCATTTGTATAGAGAATAGGACGTCAAGAGTTTTTTGGAACAAAATACACAAAAAACAAAATGGCGCATTCATATTGGGACATCTTGCTTTTAGTGTTTGGGAATCCACTTGGCAAATAAGGTTCAGTGTGGATAAATATAAAGTTCTACATCTTGGTACTAATAATCTGCAGACGTCATATGTCCTAAGGGTGGGAAATACTGGGAGAATCGCTTTTTGAGAAGGTTCTGGGTGACTTGTAGATCACAGATTACAGAACAGTATTCAGCATCAATCAGCTGCCTCTATAGCCAGCAGGATATTGGTGTGTATTAGAAGAGGCATGGACTCGTGGGACAGAGCTGTAAGGAAGTTCTACTCTGCACGGATGAGGAGAAAACAACCCGAAACAGCTGTCTGTAGATGAACTCAACTGGCTTTAACCCTTTTCACATTTCAAGGCCCAGTGAGTCACAATGGAATTAAAGATTGCTTCATCCAATAGAGGATGCTTGTAAGTTAAGCTCTTCTCCCATAAGCCTTTGTTATATGCAAATACCCAGTGAGTTGTAAAAGACGATTAAATCCTCACACACCGACATGGTGCTTCTCCCCAATGAGATAAAATACCCCTTCGGAGCCACACTCACCTCTTACCTAGCCAGCCAGTAAGTCCTACTCTGCACCGAAGATGGACAACCACCCCAAAACAGTTGTTTTCAGATGTACTAAATTGGCTTGGCTTCATTCCTTTTTACATTGCAAGGCTCAGTGGGTCTCATATGAATTGAAGATTACTAAATCCAACAGAGGACGCTGGAGAGTTACTCTCTTTTCCCATAAGCCTTTGTTATATGCAAACACCCAGTGAGGTACAAAATGCATTGAAATCCTTACTCACAGACATGGTGCTTCTACTGACAACTAAATAATATTAATACTTATAAAGATGTATAAAACATCTATCAGAAAGTACAGTAGATCCAGTCTGATGGCAATTTTGGGATGAGGAATGAAACATTCCTTTAGGGGAGTTTGGTTCATACCATATAGGTTCCAAAGACTACATCTGTAGGGGAAAGATAGCTTGGATTTTTCCTATACCACTTATGTTCTCCACCCCCGGTTGAACTTGATGGACATAGTATGGTTAAGAAAAGACCTACGTAACAGAGACTCAACATGCTTTCAACTAATGGCTGGTTTTGTATGGTAGGTATAGTGCTCTACATTATGGCAGATTATGACATATCTGTGCCCAATATCTGTGACTATGAGGCATGCCCAGTAAAGCATGCCCACCCCTCCATCTGACACAAAAAGTCTTTGTAGAGATGTGTTCCAGAGTAAAGATGCTTAGTCTCCTGAACTGTGCTCAACTTGGACAGATACAAGGATTGTGGTATGTGACCAACCATGTCTTAGATATGTCAGCAGCACAAGGTTGACCAGGCCAACTGAAAACAAGCAGTAAAGATTAGTCCCAATTAACTGATAAAGATCTTTTGTACTTACAATTCATCCTGGATGTTGTCTGTCAGTCTGAACAGCTGCTCCTGTCCCTCAGCTTGGGTTTCGGAATACCTTGGTAGAAGACCCTGAGGACTAGTGCAACAACGTGGCCTCCTCACCCTCTGAACTTGCATTCTACAAAGAGAAAAAAAAAATGTTTAGACTATTAGAAATTCCTTCAGATAAAAGCGTCCTGCCTTTGACAACACAGACCAAGATGACCACTGATGGACTCAACGGTGAAAGATGGGCACCGATGGACTCAACGGTGAGCACCACCCTCCATGGTCAAAAGAGTTGAACGCTCTGGAGAACTGTGGAAAGAATTCCGAGATTCTGCTGTAAAAAATTGCCAACGTTATGTACCTTAAAAGGATCAGAGCCAAGCTGTAAAAGAAAATCCACCCGACACATACTCAAAAGTTTCCGTAACTGGCTTTTATTACTGGCAAATATGACATTAATCCAACGCAAAGGGGAGAACAAAGAACGCCAAAGATCCCTCTCAATGAAATGTAACTCTCTCACTTCGATTGATTTGAAAGAAATGGCCATAAAATATATTCGTGCATATGGAATAGAGTTCACTTGGTTCCAGAAAACTTTTTTTTTTTTTTTAGTACTAAGTTAAAAGGAATGTATACAGAGGAAGTGGGGGAGAGGGGAAAATCAGGCCCGAGAACAAAGATACTTCTATATCCAGCATCTCCTGGTAGCCTAACGTTCAACTTGGTAATAGAATTTGTCACTAAGGACCCTCAAGTGCAATGGGATTTTACACGTATTTCTCCAAGTGTTAGAATGAACAGCACAGATTGTCACAGTCCATCAATGCTTTGCCAAACTGGTTGGTTTGGTCTGGAAGACGAGCTGCATTCCACACTAGGGGATACATATACATTCATATATTTTTGGGGTTTTTCTTTTTCTAAACTACAGTCTGTTCTGCTGTCTCAAGTTTCATTCTGTAAATAATAAGAAACACTGATGAAACTCAAAAAAAAAAAAAAAACCAACAAAAAAAAGCTGAAAATTTGAAGAGAAGTGCCAACCGTAGAGTTGCTCACATCTGTGTGACAATAAACGTGCCCTCAATAGTTGTTCAGATTCTATTTTAATGAGCACACAAAGGCAATACAAGACAGAAATGCCCCAATGTCTGCTGGTCGCAGCAGGGGAGAGCGCGGCTCAATGAAGAGACAAAGAGAGAGCGGGGAGGGTGTCAGAAAGTTCAAGCATGGGTACAGAGCCTTACTGTGAAGAAGGGAAAATGTAGAGGCTTTAGCCAGAGACTGCTTAACACCAGTGACCAGACTCCACGGTGGGTATTGCAAAATGGGAGGCGGCAGAAGCGGATGAACTAGCGACAATGTGGGCTTTGGAGTTTTTAATAGATCATCCATTGCTTAGTTAGGTGAGGGGATGTCGCAATATACAGGTGGTCACTTTAGGAGATCAGCTCTACTGAGCAAGCCCAGTTATCAAGATGTATTAAAGTGGACAGGCAAGTGTAAGGGTATGTTCACATGACGTTTTTCAGATCAATTTTTTGGACCCAAAACGGATCAAAAAAACTTGTCTAAACAAGGTGCAGTGTGGTTTACATCGGTTTCAATGTAAAACACGCATCGGCGTTCAGATGAGTGATCGCTGCTGCGTATTTACTTGCTTCTTTTCAATGCGTTTTTCGGATCCGTTTAACGAATTGTCATGTCAATTCTACTCACGTTTTACGCAAGTGAAATCCCCATAGGAAACAATGGGGTGCGCTTTTGGAGCCCGAAAAACGCATGCAAAACTCATCCAAAAAAGCATCAGCTCTTGCGTTTTTGGATACGTTTTTGGGATGCAGTTTGGAGGCAGTTTACAATGCGTTTTTCTTCGAGAGAAAAAAACTGATCCAAAATGTCGTGTGAACATACCCTAAGAGGCGATTACATTCTCACACACCAACATGGTGCTGCTTCCCAACAATTGGTTTTACTGTACTTTCTAACAGACGTGTTATACGTCTTTATAAGTGTTAATATTATTTAGTTGTCAATAGAAGCACCATGTCTGTGAGTAAGGATTTAATTGCCTTTTACACCTCACTGGGTGTTTGTATATAACAAACCTTTATGGGAAAAGAGCCTAACTCTCCAATCTCCTCTGTTGGATGTACCAATCCACTATTCATGTGGAATACAACCAAAGAATGAAAATGTTCTAAGTTTTTTTTATGGCAAAAAAAATGACTGGTGAAAATACGCATGGTATGAAATAAAAATGTATTTATTTATTTAAAGGGGTTTTGCCACGAAGTAAAATTGACGTGGAACTGCATTAAAATTAACAAAATTTTCCCATATTTACTTTATTTCTTGGGGTTTTGGGGCTTTTTTTACCTTGGTTTTATTTAAAAAACCCTTTTCAGGGTTTTGGGACAAGTCCAGTTGAAAAAAATTCAAATTTTTAGTTTGCTTTTTGAGTTTTAACCCCAAAGAAAAC
>JAODAL010054583.1:0-24536 GCA_025379985.1 Phyllomedusa bahiana
ATTTTTATTCAAAAGAAAAAATGCTTTATTATGACTGACATGATTTTTAAAGGGTATAGGTGATCATACAGAAAGGTAGGCATATTACAATCCAATCAAAGATAATATATAGCATAAGATATAGGTTACAATCAAATCAGTGTCTTAATGTAAAGTTATCATTTAATTATTAAAATCATGACACCTCCCATCTACCAAAAAATAAAAATGAATACTCTGACATCTGCCTTAGTTACACTAATCTAATAACCTTAAATAAGCAGCAGCTATGACCTGTTATTCAAATGCCACGGCCTTCTAGACGTATCTCTAGACCAAATATTATGATGTGAGCGGAACAGAACATGTCCTTGTATCCTAGTCAGAAATTCATATTAGAACAAAGATTTAAGTTTGAAGAAGACAAGATGGATGCCATTAAAATGCTAAAATTATCAAACTTATTTTCAATTCTGTTTCACAAATAATGAATGTTGGCTTCAAATAGCTGAAAAAAATGTTTTTTTTTACTGTTATTTACCTTATTTTCCCAAACAAGCTAGAAAATTATTTTGGTTTTAATGCAACTACTGGAGAAAGAGGTCATTTTATGTTGAATTTTACACTGATTGATTTATACCGTTTTTTTTTACTTATTTCATATTCTGCACATGAGACCAAATTGTGCCATCTCCTATTAGCTGAGTAGGACTATGAGATGTCTTTGCTTCTGCCATTCTCTCTAGAGAAGAACCGGACACCTTTGGCCCTCCAGCTGTTGCAAAACTACAGCTGATTCCCTGACAGATGGAGGGAGACATAGCCTTGATGTCGTCTTCTTGGTTTCCATTTAGATGACTTATTAGGAAGTTGCTGAATTACCGGACCACTGCATCAATGTAACAGGCCAAAGTGTAAAGGAAATAATAGACTGGTAAAAGAAAGTGAGTTCCTCTGATTTTGCCTTCCATTGGAAGTTTAAATATGGCAGCAAGAGTCGCAGCTGGTAGACCAAGGTGTTGGGTGGCCAAAGCAACAGTATGATAGCAGTAGTCCCTTGTATAAATCTTCTAGCCGCAGCCAAAGATCTGCCAAAGCTGCTGCTTGCATCTCCTCCATTACATTTAAGTGTCTGGTGAGTGAAGAATGCTGGAGGTGGACTGCAACCAACGTGTCTATCTGCCCCACATACAGTTTTGTATCATGGTTTTTAGTTATCTTGATGAAAATATATATTTTAGTTTTTTCTGTTTCCTGGTATGTTATATGTTGTTTTTTTCTATGTTAGTTATACTTTTGTTTTTCACAATAAATGTTGGTATTGTGTTTTTTTGTCCTTGATTTAATTTACTATTGTTTATATTTAAAGAATTTTTTTTCAATCTCTTCTCGTAAGTAAAATTTAGACTCCAGACCTGTTGTATGTATTGAGCAATCAGTCAAGCATGTATCCTATCCTTTAAAATAGCTTGACACAAGACATGTCAGAGTAGTAGAACTCGCCATAGCAGTAGGGGTTGTTCACACGGCGTTTTTGGATCCAAAAATGCAGCGTCAATTGAATCCAAAACGCATCCAACATGCAGCTGCAGCAGGATCGCACCCTATAGTTTATAATACTCTAGCGACACAGGGGGCATAGATTGTCCTAGACATGTCACTTATCTCCCCGGGCATACAATACAATCGTATTGTACGCCCGGGGAGAGGAGGCGAAATCCATAGTTCTCTATGAGAACTGTGGATTACCGTTATTTTGTCGTAATTAGAGCGCAAATACGACGCAAAATGCGCGCCGAAATTTGACCGTGTGAACATACCCTTAGTGTAAGTCCCCACGTTGGACAAATACCGGTTGGTTTATCCTACTGGTGTTTTGTCCTGTTGCGGCGTCTCCATGGCAGCGGGGGGCAGCTTTTCTCCACGATGAGTGGAGAAAAGCCCTCCCTCTTCACATTCACTTGCACGTATTTCATCCGAAAGTCGGACGGAAGAATGTGCAGGTACAATGATCTGCGTGTGGCCCGCAGGCGGAAAAACCGTGCAGTGGCGCCTGCTGCACGGGTTTTCCATAGCGTCCCACTGTACTCCTTTTCAGCCGGTTTTTCAGACAGTCTGTAAAACCGCAAACCGTCTGAAAAACCGTCTGAAAACCTGTGCCGTGGGTCATGCCCTTAGGGTACACAGGGTGACAGGTTTGTTGAAAAAAAATGTTGCCACATACTATATATCTGAATGTGAGACCTTGAAGCAGAAAAATAACAGGTGCCATAGTTCAGAGGAATCTCTAGTCTGAAGAGGTTGGGAACAAGATAAGTAATGTGCTAACCTCCAGAAAGAGGTGCTAATACCAGGCACAACTATAGCCATAACATTAGAGACTGCTGCTGCTTCGGTCTAGGCTGCTGGTGGCACTGATGTCTTCAAAGTAGTAGGAAGAAAAATAAGTGATATTGAGTATTGCTGATGAAATGGAGGAGTCCAAATGTACAGGATACATTGTTTATTAGTAAACACCATGTTTTTGGCTTTGAATCGATGACTTTATCAGAGAAAGAAAACTGTGCAACCATTGCTGAAAGAACACAATGTGTATTGTGAGTAAAGAAATCACACCATTGCAAATAAGCAATGTGGATACTGCGGAGCACTATGTGCCATTGATGTAAAGGCTGAACATCGGCTAGTAAGGTGCACGAGGACGGACCAACATGCTTCAGTGGAGCAGCTCACTGCAATAGGGACAACAGCTAGACACATTGGGAGTGATTCAATAAGGACCTGGTGGGTTGTTACAAGTATCTGAAGCCATGCTGACTGCACTGCATCTTGTAGCTGCTCTATGGATCCCCCCCACATGCCCTCCAGCAAACATCACGGTCAAAGTCTTCCCACAGATACTGAATTTGGTTCAAGTCTTGAGAATAAGGGGGGCACGGTAGAACTTGGAGTCCTGGTCATGCTCTTTCAACCAATTATGAATATTTCTCGTTGTGTGACATGTTGCATGGTACATGATGAGTTTATGTGATCTTCCGGCATGGATTTGTACCCAAATTGGTTTAAAGTGCCATTCCTCAGACCAGAACACTGCCAGCACCAGCTTGTGTTATTCCAGCAATGGTTTCAGGATATTTGTTCTTCGATGTTTTTAACACACAAATATCCATCCATTCAATGAAGCAGAGAATGGAACTTATTGTTGAAGGCAATCCAATGCCATTCAGCAGAGGTCCAATTCTGACACTGCTATGAAAACTTAAGCCTTTTCTGCTAATAAAACTCGGTGCCTTGACCAGCAGTCTGCTTTAGAGTCCCAGATGCAGTACATTTGCTGAACTGTTTTAGATGCATGTCTGGTAGCCCTTTTGGTAAATTTTGGCAGAATTATCAACAGGTGTTTGATCCACGACTCGCACAACAAATTTAGGGGATCAATTTTAACTGGGATTTAAACAATCCTCCTCATCATGCTGTTCACATTTTGACATCATGAGACCAATACAACACCCTACAATTTATCAACAGTGCCTCACCTGTTGAATTCTGCTATTAAGCTCCTTGTTAGAGATCAGCAAGTTGTACAAAAAGTACTGAAACTGAACAGTTGAACATGTGCATCTAAAGTTGGGATGGTCTTATTTTAGTTCAAGAAATTGGTTCATCCTGAACTTTCAACCAAAAGCCAAATATCACTAACTTTTTGTGATAAGTGTATATATACAGAGAAATAATTGTAGAAACTTGTTTCCCTTCCTTTGTGAAAAAGGTGAAAAGAAAAAGCTAACTTGTGTAAAAAAAAATAAACTTACCTCCAAAAGCCTTAATGTAAAAGGAAATTACAATTATTTTTAGAGATAATTAATAGAAAATGAGTGAAAATTACAAAGATCCTTTGAAAGTCAATCTTCCTTAAAGGGGTTTTGCCATGATCTAATGTTGACATGGGATCCTCCAAAATGGGTATTTAATCACTTTTTTAGATATGTGATTAAAAAAAGTGTAGCCTCTGAGAGCTGCAGCCTTGCTTAGAACATACTTGTATTTTCCACTCTTGCGTAATTCAATGTGGTCAATCTGGATCCGCTGGAAAGAATATAGTGATTTAGTCAAATGCTTCCTTGGTGTTGGCATCAGTCCTCCAGGGTTACAAGTATTGCATATTTCACAACTTCTAGCAAAGCTACTGTAATAAAGATTCCCGGTGCTAGGTATATCTTGTTGATTAAAGAAATCATCTCCTTAGTTCCTCTGTTGGTAGTACCATGAGCCCATTGTACTACAGCTGGATATAATGCCCTTGGTAAACAAAGTCTATTGTCTTTCCTCTAGAATCCATCTTGGTGTATCTCTGCTCCCAATTCCTCCCAACTTCCTTTCCTTCGGGCTTATTCGAGTTTGAAATGGTCTCAACAGGTTAACACCTGGATTCAATGCATCTTGTCCTTGGTTCTTCTCTTCTTCTTCCTCTCTCTTCTTTCCTTCTTCTTCCTTCTTCTCACCTTCTTCTTTCCTTCTTTCTTCTCACCTTCTTCCTCTTTCTTCTCACCTTCTCCTTCTTTCTTCTCACCTTCTCCTTTCTTCTCTGCTCTGGTCAGCACATATACAGCCACTCCTGCTTCCTCTCGAATCTCTGGGAAGAGAGCTGTAGCCTTTGCAGCCAAGTCTGCTCTGTAGGTGCCTTTTCAAAACAGCCACTTGAGCTGGCAATTGGAGAGCATGCATCAGAGTCTCAACGGCTTCTTGATTCTTGATGGGCGTTCCACTAGCTGTCTGGAAACCTCGCAGGGCCCACTTCAGGCCAAAGTCATGGGCTACTCCGTACACATAGGCTGAGTCGGTATATATGTTCACATATAACGTCTTCCGTTACAGCCAAGAGTTTAGCTTCTTGGGCTGACATTCTCGAAGGTAAAGATGCAGCCTTCACGGTTTCCTGAAAGGTAACCACAGCAAATCCTGTATGGAATCGTCCTTGATGATCCGCATATCTAGATCCATCTGTGAAGAAGACATAGTCTGAGACCGTAGGAAGATGGGAGGTTTCAGCCTCCATTTGTTCAAGACATTCATGAAGAGGTTCATCTGCGCCAGTCTGGTCTTCATCTGTGGTAGACTGATCTTCATCTTCCCCCCCTTGAGAGAGGAAGCAGAGTGGCTGAGAGTAGTACATCTTCAAGGTGACATTATCAGGCATCAGTAATGAGCATTGTATACGGAGGTGGCACTGTTTACTGAGATGAGGTTGCTGCGACTATTTCAGGATCCCTTGCAGATCATGAGGAGCCAAAACATTGACCAGATGGCCTAAAATGATGTCTTGAGTTTTTTCAAGAAGAACTTGTGTAGCAATGACCGCTCTGAGGCAAATAGGGGCAGTCCGTGCAACAGGATCAAACTTGCAAGAATAGTATCCAAGAGGTCTCATACACTCTCCATGTTTCTGTGCCAAGATTCCAGATGCGTGGCCATAGTGTTCAAATAGGAAGAGGTTGCAAGGCTGTGAGTAGTCTGGGATTCCCAGAGCCGGAGCTTGTAGGATAAGTTTTTTCAGGGTTTGAAAACACTCCTGTGCCTCAAGTGAGAGTTCATTGGTGTAAATAATGTCCTTGAAAGAATCATGTAAAACTTGCACAAGACTAGAAGCATTGGGAATCCATTGACGACAGTAAGTGACGAGGCCTAGAAATCCTTGAAGTTGTTTTAGATTGGTCGGTGAGGAAATGAGCATCACAGCTTTTTTGCGATCATCGGTAAGGTGTTTGGTCCCCTGTGATATGCAATGTGCGAGAAATGCCACTTTCTTAGAACACCATTGGAGCTTGGACTGTGAGACTTTACAGTTGATGGATGCAAAATATTGAAGAAGACTCAAAGAGCTTGATTGACAAGTTGGAAAATCGGGGGCACACAAGAGACTGAGGTCTGCGTTGTGTTTGTTGTTTGAATCTTGATAGTTGAGGTTCATAAACCTGATTTTGAGTTTCACAGGTCCCGAAGACTAATGTAGGTGCTGTTGTGATGCATATAGATTTATTCCCACATTGCCTTGTATTATTTACAACTTCTCCATCCAACCTGTCATAATATTAGTGTCCACATTCTATATCACCAAAATTTAATTCTTCAGTTCCTCTTCCAAATTTTGGTTGACCCTCTCCACCTGGCCGTTCGTCTGTGGATGGTAGCCGGAAGAGAAGTCGAGCTTCACTTGAAGTTGGTTGCACAGAGCTCGCCAAAACCTGGAGACAAATTGAACTCCCCGGTCCGAGACAATTTGCTGAGGGAGTCCATGGAGCCGGAACACATGGATGAAGAATAACTCAGCTAGCCGGGGGGCGGATGGCAGCCCTGGCAACGGGACGAAGTGCGCCATTTTGGAAAAGCGATCAGTAATCACCCAGATAATGGTGTTGCCAGACGACGGAGGGAGGTCGGTTATAAAGTCCATCGAAATGTTGGTCCAGGGTTGAGTGGGAACGGGAAGTGGCTGAAGTAGGCCTGCCGGCTTGTGACGTGGCGTCTTGTTCCGGGCACAGGAGTCGCAAGACGCAACAAAGTCCTTGATATCCTTCTCCAGCTCTGGCCACCAATAGAACCGGGATATCAGGTGGAAGGTTCTTCGGGCGCCGGGATGGCCAGCCACCAATGAGCAATGTCCCCATTTCAAGATACGTCTGCGGAGAGCAGGACGCACATAAGTCCTTCCAGGAGGGACCTTCCGGAGGTCCACTGGAGCAGCCGAGATGAGACGTTCTGGGGGGATGATGTGTTCAGGAGAGGTCTCTTCACCCACCACGTCGGAAGCACGGGAGAGGGCATCAGCTCTCACATTCTTCTCGGCTGGCCTGAAATGGATCTGAAAGTCGAACCGGGAGAAGAAGAGCGACCACCTGGCCTGGCGTGGGTTAAGTCGCTGAGCAGTCTGCAGATATTGGAGGTTCTTGTGGTCCGAGTAGATACGAATGGGAAAACGGGCACCCTCCAGCAGATAACGCCACTCCTCCAGGGCCAATTTGATGGCCAGTAGCTCCCGGTCGCCAATCGTGTAATTCCTCTCGGCTGAAGAGAACGTCTTGGAGAAGAAGCCGCACGACACAGTCTTACCCGTAGGCCCTTTTTGTGTAAGGACTGCTCCAGCCCCCACAGACGAAGCATCCACTTCCAGAGTGAAGGGTTTTGCGGGGTCTGGACGTGCAAGGATAGAAGCCGTAGCGAAGGCGGATTTGAGCTTCACAAACGCCTCCTCGGCCTCGACAGGCCAACTGCGTGGATTGGCTTGTTTCTTGGTGAGAGCCACTATCGGGGCCACCAGCGTAGAGAAGTGCGGGATGAATTGGCGATAGTAATTGCAGAAGCCCAAGAATCGCTGGATAGCCCGCAGCCCGACGGGGCGTGGCCATTGCAATACGGCAGACAGTTTAGCAGGGTCCATCCGTAGGCCTTGGTCAGAGATGACATACCCCAGAAACGGGAGGCTAGTCTGATGGAAGAGGCACTTCCCTAGCTTGGCATACAGGTGGTTCTCCCGGAGACGTCTTAGTACTTGACGGACATGGCTGCGGTGGGTCTCGAGGGTCAGGGGAGAACACCAGTATGTCATCGAGGTAGACTACCACGCAGGAGAGGAGGAGGTCCCTGAAGACGTCATTCACAAGCTCCTGAAAGACGGCTGGCGCATTACAGAGTCCGAAGGGCATCACCAGGTACTCGTAGTGCCCATCCCTGGTGTTGAAGGCCGTCTTCCATTCATCGCCCTTGCGGATTCAGACCAAGTTGTAGGCCCCTCTCAAATCCAACTTGGAGAAAATCTTGGCGCCTTGCAGGCGATCAAAAAGTTCCGTGATCAGCGGAAAGGGGTAACGATTCTTTACCGTGATCTTGTTCAAGCCCCAGTAGTCAATGCAGGGCCGTAAGGTACCGTCCTTCTTCTTCACGAAAGAGACCCCCGCGCCAGCGGGGGACGAGGACTTCCGGATGAACCCCTTCTTGAGATTCTCCTGGATGTACTCCGACATGGCTTGGGTCTCAGGAACAGACAGAGGGTAGACTCGGCCACGGGGAGGACTGGTACCCGGCAATAAGTCGATCGGGCAATCGTATGGACGATGCGGCGGAAGACTCTCGGCTTGTCTCTCGGAGAACACATCGGCATACTCCAGATATTCGGGCGGAAGCCCGGGCAGCGGCTCCTGAAGGGTTAAGCGAGAGCAGGGAAGCACCGGGCGAGGTGCCACCAAACAACGCCCCCGACAGTTGGGACCCCAACGAATCACCTCTCCAGTAGACCAGTCCAGGATAGGAGAGTGGAGCCGTACCATGGGAGTCCGAGGAGGATCGCCGACGAGGAGCGAGGCAACACATAGAAGGCGATCTCCTCCTTATGCAGTGCCCCCACATGGAGAGACAGTGGCTTGGTGACGAACTGGATGGTGTCGCTAAGCAGCTCCCCGCTGACTGATGAGATGACAAGCGGTTTCTCCAGACGTACCACTGGAAGCCGATACCGCCTCACTAGAGGCTGGTGGATGAAGTTCCCGGCTGAGCCCGAGTCCAGAAACGCCGGAACCTGGAATGTGATACCAGACTCTGACACGACCTGCACAGGCATCAACAGGCGTGGAGAGGAGGAGGTTGCACCTAGGAATGCCTCTCCCACAGATCCTAGGTGCGGGAGTTTCCCGCAGCCTTGGGGCGCTTGGGACAAGTCCTCCGAAAATGCTCTGGGCTGCCACAGTAGAGACACAAGCCCAGTTGTCGCCGCTGGGCCAATTCTTGCTCAGAGAGGCGAGCCCGATCAATCTGCATGGGCTCGTCGGTGGGTGTTGGAGGCTGTGGCGCCGGAGGCCCCTGGAACACCGGTGCCAGGCGAGGAAACCGGCGAGGTTGGGCTGACTGGCGCTCTTGCAGAAGCTCCTCCTCCCGTTCAATGAAGCGTACGTCAATGCGGGTCGCCAACCGGATCAAGTCGCTAAGGGAGGACGGGAGGTCTCTAGCGGCCAAGACGTCTTTAACTCGACTTGAGAGTCCCTTCTTGAACGTAGCACATAGTGCGGCCTCGTTCCATGTCAGTTCAGAGGCCAGCGTACGGAATTGCACCGCGTTAGTCTCCTACAGACAGGTCTCCCTGGCGTAGATTTAGGAGGGCCGTCTCAGCGGAGGAGGCACGGGCTGGTTCCTCTAAGACGTTGCGGAACTCACTGAGGAATGACTGTAGATCCGCCGTCACCGGATCATCTCTGTCCCATAGGGGTGTAGCCCATGCCAGGGCCTTCCCGGAGAGGAGGCTGACCACGAAAGCCACCTTCGCACGTTCGGACAGGAACTGGTCGGACATCAGCTCCACGTGCATAGAGCATTGGGTGATAAACCCCCTGCATAGTTTCGGGTCACCGCTGAACTTGGATGGGAGTGACAGCCGAAGCTTGGGTCCCCTGGGGATCACCGGAACCGCTGAGGCAGGGGCAACTGGAGATGGCGGTGGCTGCTGCTGGACGGTGACGAGCTGCTGCACCAAGGAGGAGAGTCGCTCGAGCTGCTGCGCTTGCTGCGTAATCTGTTGTGATTGCTTGACCACGACGTTGGTGATGCTAGCAACACTTGGCAAGGGTACCTTGGCGGGATCCATGGCCGGATCCTACTGTAACGATTCTGGAGGTGGATCCACTGGACCACCGCAGGCGATGGCGTAAGCCCCTACCAGGGAGTGGAATCTAAGTGGGACCCGGTTTTCACCAGAGCCTGCCGCAAAGCGGGATGGTCTTGCTGCGGCGGGTGTCCACCAGGTCACTACCACTGGCGGGGCTTGCCTGCGGTGGCGGCCAAGGGTGCGAGGTACAGGAACGGCAGGCAGGCTCGTAGTCGAGGACAGACAGAAGGTCAGGACAGGCGGCTCTGGTTCGTGGACGGTAGACAAGCAGGTGGTCGGGGCAGGCGGCAAGGTTCGTAGACGGTAGAAGTAGCAGAGGGTCGGTACACAGGAAGGCAATACTGGAACTCTCAGGAATACTTTCACCATGGATATGAACACCAAGGATCCGGCGAGGGCCGGCAGGAAGTGACCGGACTAAATAGGAGCAGTGCCCGGCAATGAACCAATTACTGGCGCACTGCCCCTTTAAATTCATTAAATGACCCGGAAGCAGCCTGAGCAGGAGCGTGGCCGGGTAAGTGCATGCCGGCGGGGACGGGGAGGCGAGCGGACCCCGAACCCGACGTGCGGGACGGGGCTCCGCTCGGTGCAGGGGCACGGGCGCGCCTGCGACCCGGGACAGAGGTCGCAGGGGCGTCCGTGACAACTATAACTTGTTATATTACATCTAGAAATGTATCCAGCCCTTTCTTCGGAATCCTAGTCACTATAACTTGTTATGTTATCACGCTCCAGAAATGCATCCAAGCCCTTCTTGAACTCTGTTAGTGAATTCACCATGACAATTTCCTCTGGCAGAGAGTTCACAGTCTCACCGCTCTAACAGTAAAGAATCCCTTTCTATGTTTATGTAGAAACTTTCTTTCCTCAAGACGTAGAGGATGCCCCCTTGTTCTAGATACAGTCCTGGGTATAAATAAATCTTTAGCGAGATCTCTATCTTGGCCCTTAATATATTTAAACACATTTATTATGTCCCCCCCGAAGCCGTTTTTCTCAAACTAAATAACCCCAACCTTGCTAATCTTTCTGGATTTGCATCCCCCCCAGGCCTTTAATTATTTTTTTTTGTTGCCCGCCTTTTACCTTTCAAGCTCTACAATTCTTTCCTTGCACGGGTCCCCAAAACTTACACAATATTCCATTGGGGTTTAAACCCAGTGACTTGTAAGTGGAAATAATGTTCCATCATGTGCATCTATGCCCCTTTTAATCCCCCCAAATCCTATTGCCTTGGCGTGCTGCTGACACGGCTGCTACTTTTTAAGTTTACTGCCCATAGGTTCCCCAAGCCCTTTCTCCATGTCACTTTTCCCCAGTGTTTTTTTCCTTTTAACATGTAACAGTAATGGATTTTTTCCCCCCCATGTGCATAACCTTGCTTTTTATCAGTGTTAAAACCTATCTGCCATTTCTCTGCCCAGCCTCCAACCTATCCAATCCCTTTGTAATAACACGTTATCCCCTTTGTGTGGTTTCCCCTTTCAGGTTAGTATCTCTCAAAGATCGATATTCTACTGTAAAAATTCCCGTGTAGTCATTTTGAAAAATTAAAGGGGATAGGGCCCAATACTGAGCCCTGTGGACCCCACTAGAAACAGGGACCCAGTCTGAGTATGCCCTTAATCCCACCTTTTGTTTTCTATCAGTGACCCAGTTGTTACCCATTGCACACATTTTCCCCCCAGCAAGCATTCCTTTTTATTTCCCAACCTTTTTGGGAACAGTATCAAATGCTTTAAAAAAATCCAAATATATGACATCCAGGCCTCCCCCCGATCCGTCTGAACAACCCCCCAAAAAGCTGATGAGATTAGTCTGACGGGACCTACCTTCATAAACCCCATGCGGGGAACAGGTTTATTTTTATTTTCTGAATACTCCAGGAAGCATCTCTAAGAAAACCCCAAACATTTTCCCTACAACAGAGTTCCCGGGCCTTATTTCCCAGGATCACTTTTAGCCCCCTTTTTGAATTTTGGGCACCACTTTTGCTATGCGCCAACCCTTTTGGGGACATACCCCTTATTATACATCCATAAATTTAAAAATGGGGCCCCTATCAACCCAATTACTTAACTCCCTTAGGACACTGGGTGTATACCGTCGGGGCCTTATTTGTCTTTTTTAATTTTCCTAAGGCGGACTGCACTTCTTCCTGGGTTAGACAAAAACTTTTAAGTTGGAATTTACCTCCTCCCTTTGCCATAAAAGGGAAGCTCACCTCCTGGTAAATAAGTGGAAAAAAATTGTTAATAGGTTTGCTTTTTTCTCATCGCCCTCTTTAGTCACCCCCTCTGTACTTTTTAAAGGAAAACATTTTTTTTTTTTAATCTTTTTACTATTTTATTTTTAAAAAAAAATTTTTTGGGGTTAGTTTTTTTTTCTAGGGAAAATTTCTTTCTGTCTCAGTTTTGCTCCTTTTTCTTTATTTTACCACTTTAAATTTTTTTCCCTTACTTTTTGGCCTCTTCCTCCCCTCCTGTTTTTATAGCTAAAATGTTTTTTTTTTTTTTTATTGCCTCCTTACATCTCTGTTGACCCAATTGGGTTTTTTTTTTTCTAATTATTTTTTTTCCATATGGTTGTCCTCTCACAGTGGGCGCCTAAGAGTTTAAAAAAACCCCGCTTCCCCTTTTCCCCCAAACCCCCCACAAAATTTTTGGGGCCCCTTCCCCCGGGCCCCCCCCACACCCCCCCCCCCAAACTCCCCCCCCCCATTCCAAACCCCCCCGCACCCCCCCCCATGCACAACAAACAGCCCCCCCCCCGCCCCCACAAAAACACAGTCCCCGCTCCCATTCACAAAACAGTCCCCCCTCCCCATGACACACACACAAAAACCCCCCCTCCCCTGTCACACACACCCCCCCCCCCCAGTCACCACACAGTCCCCCTCCCCCTGTCACACCACCAGCCCCCCCTCCCCCCTGTTTCCCAAAACACAGTCCCCGCTCCCCTGTCACACACACAAAAGTCCCGCTTCCCCCTGTAAAACACAAAGTCCCCGTCCCCATGTCACACACACAACCCCCTCCCCATTTTACACACACATCCCCCCTCCCATTCACACACACAAACCCCGCTCCCCATGTCACACACAAAGTCCCCCCTCCCCAGGTCACAACACACAGTCCCCGCTCCCCATGTCACACACAAACCCGACCCCCCCCCCCCATGTCACCCACCCCACCCCCCCTCCCCAGTCACCCCAGATCCCCCCCCATGTCACACACCCAAAAACACCCGCCCTCCCCCTGCACCAACCCCACAGTCCCCCCCCCCATGTCACACACACAGCCCCCCCTCCCAGTCAACACACAAGTCCCCCCTCCCCCTGTCAAACCAACACAAGTTTCCCCCCCCTCCCCATGTACACACACAGCCCCCCCTCCCCATGTCACCCACACACAGTCCCCCCCTCCCCAAAGTCACCCACCAACCCCGTCCCCATGCCACCACCAGTCCCCCCTCCCATGTCACAACACAGCCCCCCTCCCCATTTACACACACAGCCCCCTCCCCATGTCACCAACCCCCACCCGCTCCCCATTTACCACACAGCCCCCCCCGTCCCCCAACACAAAACCCCCCAAACCCCCCTCCCCATTCCACAACAGGGCCCCCCCTCCCCATTCACACACCAACCCCCGCTCCCCATGTCCCCACCACAACCCCCGCCCCCATGTACACAGACCCCCTCCCCAGTCACACACACCCGTCCCCCCTCCCCCTGTCACACACACGACCCCGCTCCCCATGTAACACACACCCGTCCCCGCTCCCATGTCAAAACACACAGTCCCCGCCCCCCTGTCACACACACAGTCCCCGCTCCCATTCCACACACACATCCCCCCCCTCCCCCCTTCAACACAAAATCCCCCTCCCCATGTCAACACCAGCCCCCTCCCCATGTCCCCACACACAGCCCCGCTCCCCATTCACACACACAGCCCCGCCCCCCTGTCCCCACACACCCCGCCCCCCTCCCCATTCCCCACCCCCCAAAACCCCGCTCCACATGTCCAACACACCCCCCCCCAAAAACACAGTCCCGCTCCCCTGCACAAAACACAACCCCGCTCCCCATGTCACAACACAACCCCGCTCCCCTGTCAACACACACAGTCCCCCCTCCCCCTTCACACACAAGCCCCCCTCCCCCTGTCCCCACAAGACCCCGCTCCCCATGTCACACACAAATTCCCCCCCTCCCCAGTCCCCCACAACAGTCCCCGTCCCCATTCACACACACACAGTCCCCCCTCACCATGTCACACACACACAGTCCCCGCTCCCCCTGTCACACACACACACCCGCCTCCCCCGGTCACACACCTCCCCGCTCCCCATTCAACCCCACAGTCCCCCCCCCCAGTCACAACACAGACCCCCCTCCCCCCTCCCCCCCCCCCCCTGCCAAAACACACAGTCCCCGCCCCCATGTCACACCACACAGTCCCCGCTCCCATGTCACAACACCGTCCCCCCCTCCCCATGTCACACACACGCCCCCTCCCCTTCACCCCACACAGCCCCGCTCCCCCCCACAACCCCCCACCCCCCCAGTCCCCCCCCTCCCCATGTCACACACAACCCCCGTCCCCGCCCCCAGTCACACACAAAAATCCCCCTCCCATGTCACACCACAAACCCCTCCCCCCGTCCACACCAACAGTCCCCCCTCCCCCTTGACACACACACAGTCCCCGCTCCCCATGTCCAAAACACAGTCCCATCCCCCAATCACACACCACAGTCCCGCTCCCCATGTCACACACCACAGTCCCCCCCCCATGTCCCCACACACATCCCCGCTCCCCCTTTCAAACAAAACCCCCCCCCAGAAACCGCCCCCCTCCCCCTGTCAACACCACAGACCCCCTTCCATGCACACACCAACCCTACCACCCCAGGGGGGGGGGCGTGGGGCAGAGGGGGGGTTCACTAGGGCCCCCCCGTTACCTCAAAGGGGAGGAGGGGCCCCCCCTCTTTCATACAGCTACGCAGGGGCCTCACTCCTTCGTGTTCTTACGTTCCCCGTGAGCGCAGTCGCCACCCTCCCCTTCCGGCAGGGTCACTGAAGCCCCCCCCACGGGCAAGAGGGGCGGGGCCACTCCCCACAGGAGACGTGGAGAACAGAAGGGGGTGACAGAGGGTGCTGTAGCATAAATACGAGCGCGGGCCCCCCTTATGAGACCCGGGGCCCCCCTGAGACGCAGAGAAAGAGGGGGCCCCCTGCTCCGGTCCACAGCGGCGGGGGAGTGCGTGCAAGCGCAGCTGTGACCAGACACGCAGCGCGGGCCCCCCCTCAGTAGCGCCGGGGCCCAGACATATACAAAGGCGCCGGCGCCCGCACTCATCATGGGACACGAAACAGGCATTAGGCCTGTTCTCATGTACTATTAACAAGAAGCAAGGGGGGCGGTAACCTGCCCGGTGGCGGCGGGCCCCCCATTGCTTCACAGACTGGCCGGGGCCCGGTACAACAAGTAGTGGCTGTACCCCCCTACATGGCGGGGCCTGCCCTACCTCCCCCCCATGATGCTAACCCCCCTCTTTGCCTTCGCATTACCACTACATTTGCTCCATGTTCAGAAATATAAAAATAGAGAAGGTCTGGCAAAGTTTTGGAAAGCTCTTATTAAAAGACTGTAAATCACAGCAATTAGCAATCCCTCTAATCAAACCAAATTGCTGGATTTCAAATTTTAACAGAAATGTGTCCTATCAACAAATCTAACTGGGCAAAAGTCCAAAAACACGTATCAGTTAAGTTTTGGTATAAAAAACGGATTTTTTGCACTTTCAATTCACCTGTGGTGAATATAAATTGCTGTTTTTAGGATTTTCGTGGATGCTGCTTCATTGAACAATGCTGGGGTGTGCAGAAAGTCTCAAACACGTAACTGTTTATGTTTTTCCGTATGATACATGGTATTTTGTTTGCACCTGTTACAATTCACCTGTGGTGAAATAGTATTGCTGTATTAAGATTTAAAAAAAAAAAAAAAAAAAAAGAAAAAACGTGATGCGCGTCAATGAACAATGCTGGTCGCAAATCAAAAAAAACACGTACCTGTTATGTTTTCGTATGATACACGTATTTTTGGCAACAACATAAACCTGTGCTGACTACCAATTGCTGGATTGTAAATAAACTGCAAGTGGCTATATCAACAGTCACAGTGTAATGGGTAAAATTAAAATGAACCATATCTGAAATGTATACTGATAATAAAAAGAGTGATGTTTTAGCACCTAACAAAGAGACCTCAGATACAAGAAATTATGTGTATCCAAATAAGTTCAGGCAGCGCATATCCAGAAAAATTTCAATAGCAAACTGTTAAAATAAGATATTATAGTGCAATGTCTACACTAGGGGTGTAGTCTTGGTGAACTTTATTCCATTAGTTCTTTAAAGATAGAGCATGTCCTGTTGGTACGGCCCCGCGGCCCCCCCCCTGCTCCCCCGCCGTGGAATTTACAGTGGTAGATGCTCCTTTAAAAATCTCTACCTAAACAATAGAATCTTCAAATCTTCTAATATAACTAAATTGGAAGGATCACAGCTAATAGTAGAGGGGTTTTTCTGTGCAGAAAAAGACTAATTTCGCTTACTGTTTGGCCACAAAGGGAGAGGCCAAAAATCCTATCCCTATAGCCTGGAGACACTGAGGCTGGAAAAAAGGAAACCCCTTTTTTTTATGTAAAACCCAGGGGGGGATTGATTTTTTTTCCCGCCAATCGCAAACCCTACACATCCCCGTCCTGGGCCCCTCGCAAACAAAATTCACCCGCCTTTTTCGTAATCTTATTTTCTGGGCCCCCAAAAAATTTCAGGGAAGGCCCCAAAAAAAAAAAGGGGCGTTTTTTAATAGAATTTATTTCTCCGATTTTATAACCTTTAAATTTTCGCATGTCTGGAAATTTCGGGGTCACCAATAAAAACCTTGCCGATTTCAACTTTTTCGTTTAAAAAAACGCCCCAACACTACTGCTGAACCCCTCCAAATTATTTTTAGATAATTTCTTCCCTTCTTTAACCCCGACAAGCAAAAACCCTTTAAAAACCTGGTCTAAAAAAAAAACCTTTCCCTGGTTTGGGAGAAAAAAATGCACTCAAAAAAGCGGTCCTTCCGAAATTTTTATATTTATTTCAAACAGTCCCGATCACCATCCCCTTTCCCCATTTTGGAAAAAAAACCTTTCCCCAAAGGTTTTTTTTCCATTTTTTTTGGTCCCCCCGTTTAAAAAAAGAATTGCTAAGAAAGTTTTTGCCCCGAACCCAAAGTGCGGGGGGGGGGGTTTGGTCTTCCCCGACTGTAGGCTGGAAAAAAAAAGGCCGGGAGCCTAAGCCCCTTCTTAGGTTGGGCCCCCGGATCCAAAAAAGGGGGGGGTGGGTGCAGCTGGCGGCGAAAAAAATGTTCCCAATTGGGGGGCGGGGGGCCCCCCCGGATCTGGACCCCCCTTCGCTCAATCATCGGCTTTCATCTTTTTTAGCACAAGGACACCCTTTGGGTTCCCCCCTATGCGCCCGGGCATCTTTAATTTAAATTTTACCTGAAGGGGCCCAAATGTTTTCCGGGCAATATCACCCAAATTTTCCCCCTGGGGGCTTTCGGGCCCCCTTCCTGGGGCAGAAAGGTTCTCCCTTGCGGGTTCTACCCGTTGTGGCCGCAGGCAGTTGAAAGGGTTTTCCAGAGTTTAAATTTGGGTGAGGGTGGGGTTTCCACGGGAGCTTTTTTCCAAACGCCCAGCCCTTTTTTATTTCTTTTTACAAAATGAAATTAAAAACTGGAAACTGACCAGGCCCCTGCAGAATTTTTTTGGGTTGCTTTTGCTTCTTTAGCCTGGGGCCCTGCACTCTCCCTTTTGTACAGGGTTTTTAACCCTCCGCTCCTTCCTCCCAAGGGACCCTCTTACTGTATGGGCCGGGGGGGAAAAGAAATTGGGGGCTCTCCCTTTTCTGATCTTCCCAAAGGCATAGGGTGTTCCAGCTGTCCCCCTAAGGTTTAAAAGCCTCTAAAGGGATCCCAAAAAAAAAGTTACAAAGTAAAATTTCCAGGTGGTTTAAAGGGGACCTTGTTTTGCACAAAAAGGTTTCCCGTAGGGTTTCTGAGGTGTTTTGGGGAAAGTGGGAGTGGAGAGGGGACCATGCGGCACTTTGGTGGGGTTGGGCCCCCCGCTTGGGGTTCTTTGGTTTTGGGAGTGATTCTAGTGATCAAAGGGAAAAAACAGGAGAACCCGTCCCTGATACCCAGAAGCTTTGCTGCTTTTCCCCAAAAGTTTTGGGGCCCTTGGGCCCCCAAAAAAAAAAATTCCCGAAATCCCCCCTCCCCTTTTTTGTTACAGGCCACTTAAAAAACGGGCATTCCGCGGAAGGGGAAATCTTCCAGCCTCCCCAAAAAGAGGAATTTGGGATGCAGGAAAGGGTTGATTCCATCAAAGAATGGAGGGGGCTGGGGTTTTACAAAGTCCCTGATCAATTTTTAAGGGGTCCAGACAACCCGGTTTTTACGGACCACTTTTAAGTCCCCCCCGGGGGGGGTACTCTCCATCTCTAGCTTTAAAACCAACCCCATTCTCATGGTTTGATTGGAAGGGTTGGATGGGGGTTCATACCCCTGTTTGAGGAACCCCCAGGGGGGGGGGAGGGAAACTATTTTTGGGCCCAGCAGATTTTACCCCCGGGCATGGGGGCAGGGGGTGGGGGCATCCTTTTATTTCCCCCTTTTCCCCCCCAAATTCCCCTTTCCCCTTTTTCCCCTTGTTGTCGTAAAGGGGTTTCGTGCTTTTTGTAATGTGTTGTTTGTCAAAGTAATTTTTTCTTAAATTTTTTTTACTTTCCCGCTGGAGGTTTGGGGGGTTGTTTTTTTTAACAAAAAAAAGTTTGGGAAAAAGACAAGGTTTTAAAAAGTAACGTTTTTAGTTCAATTTTTCCAAGTTGGTCCCCATGTCTTTGGGTTTTTTTAGATAAAACATTTTTTGTTTCTGACATTATTGAAAGCGGGGCCCCGACATAATTTTTCCTTTTTTTGTAAAGCTACTTCCGTAATTTCTTCAATTTCTTAAAAAAAAATTATGCTTTGAATTTGAAAAAAAAAAAAGAAGAGAGTTCCTACAGGGAAAACTATACAATAAAGCAGTGTGTTGAAAACCACAAATTTTAAAACCAAGAGGTTTTAAAAGGGGAAAATTGTAATAACTTTTTTTTTTTACAAAACCCAAAAAGCTTAACCCCTTAAGGCTAAAGCCCCTTTTTTTTAACTTAAGGGAAACCCAAACTCAATTTTTTAAATCTAAAATTTTTGGGGAATGGGGGGAAAAGTTTTTAATTGCTTTAAAACTATCCGGTTTGATTTTGAGATAGAGAGGCGAAAATTTTTAAAAATTTGAATCGACCGGCTTCGAAAAATCGCTACCCCAAAAAATTTTTTCGTCCGAATTTAAATTTACATTAATCTTTGTTAAAAAACCCCGCTATTTCCCCGGGTGAGAGAGCCTGGATGGTGTTTTTAGGGAAAAATTGTGCCCATGCCATTAAAAATAGGGAGCATGGGTTTGGGAAATTTAAACAATGCTGTGATTTACTTGGGCCAAAACCCGAAAACTGGCCCCCGTTTTTAGAATCGCTTCCATTTTTACTTATCTGGGGATTATGTGGTCCCAAAACTGCCCAAAATGGGAAAATGGGGAAAGCGCCTGACAGGGGGGAATTTAGCGCCACCGAAGAAAATTATTCTCTGCACCAAAGAGTTACTTTTCCTTTAAAGGTTAAACAATTTTAAAAAAACAGCAGTGGGATTTGTTTTAATAACACAACTTCATTGTTTTGTCGAAAAGAGGTGGCAGGCCCTTTTACATGGGGGAGGGCCCCGGTACAAATGTTCCCCGGAGAGGCACATGGCCCCCAAGCACATTAAAGGGGCGTCCGAGAAAGGGGGTTTTCTCGGGAGGCCAAAAGTCCCCCGTCACCTAGTAGACGGGGTTTTTGACCACCCCAAACCAACGTTTTTTGAATGAATTTACTAGGTCATTTCCCCTTTCCCCCCAAATGACCCTGACAACCCCCGGGCCCAAAATCGGGTTGGGGGTTTGCAGATCAACCCTTGGGTTTGCAAAGGGCCCCGGAGCAGTCCCGGGGCCCTCACATGTCCCCAAAATCGCCTCTGTTCCCTTTTTGGGTTCCCCAAAGCCCGCGAGGGAAAAACAATTTTAGAACCAAAGAGAAGCAAATGGGCAGGGGAAAAAAAAGGTCGGTAGACTTCTTTTGCTTCTTTTTAGTAGGTGGGCAAGTAGTGTGAGGGAAGTGGCAAAGGGGTGTTAAAAGTTGCGGGGCGGTCAGGCTCTGTTTCACCGGACCATTGAGGGGGGGCAAACAAAAAGAAAGGGGGGGAAAAAACTAATTTAACGGGGAAGCACATTGGAAACTGGGGGGAAGCAAGGGCTTCAAAATCAACGGTTTTAGAGGAAAAAAGGGGGGAGCTTTTACGTCAGGGGAGCCAAACCCCACCCAAAAAAAGTCCGTAGTTTTGGGCTGGGAGGGCAAGGGGGTGGCAGCATGCAAGGTGGGAGCCATACGGCCAAGGGGGTTTGACCACCAGCTTCCCCAGGTCCCTTCCGGGCCCAAAAAAGTAGAGGGCAGGGGCTCACTGAGGGAGCAAACGTCCGTCAGTGCGGAGCGGGTTAAAATGGTTTTAAAACACCCATTGGTCGTTTGGCCCGTTTTTTTTCCAAGACCAACCCGAAAAAGATGTAATAGGTCTATGTAAATCTGTGGGGAGGGAAAATGAAGCGGGGGCCAGGACCTAATGTTTGGGAAACCCTGGGGCCTTTCATCAACATATGCAGCGGAACAAAAAAGTGGGGCCCGGGGGAACCTTTTTCCTTTAGAAGTGGGTCCTCCTTTCCCCCAGGGAACGCAGCAAACACCCCGTGGCAAAGGTTCCCCTTTTAAAGGGGTCCCAAGGGGTCCACCACCTCCCAAAGGGGGCTGTCTGCTTTCCCCTCATGTTTCCGGGCCAATATCCTGCTCCCCCGCCAGTCATTGCCCAGCAGGGCCCTTCAGAGGCGGGTTGCCAAGGGGCAGCATATGCGGCCCTTCCCTCCTACGGAACAGAAGCCCGACCCGGGTCCCCGCCCAAGTTGGTTTGGAAATGCAAAATCCCTCCCTTTTTAAAATGGTGGAAACCCCACACCGTTTTAGGGGGAACTGGGTCCCCAAACCGAAAATTTTTTTTTGGAAAAAAAGGGAGTTCCCCGCCCCCTTCACAAATATGTAGAAAAAGAAGGTGGGGCAAAATCTTGAGGTGTTGGTGGGCTTCCAAAGTGCATGGAGCGGGGGACGGATGGGGCTGTAACTTTGGTCCCGGGGGCAGTACATGTCCTTTAGGCCCACTGGGTGAATGTGCTTCCTACCCAGCCACACCAGCAGCTTGGACAGAAGATGCCGCTTTCTCCTCCACATTTTCAAACTGTTGATCCTGTGCCAATATCTGCCTACTCCTCCTCCACCACCTCAGCTTCCACTGCAGTGACAAGTCTGAGTGCTCCTCCAGCATACCACATGTGCAGGGCACGGTGGTGCCACACAGTTCTACACCTGGTTTGCCTGGGTGAACAAAATCACACAGAGGAGGAACTGCTCCGCATCATGAAAGACAAAATTGATTCCTGGCTTTCTATGCGACAACTGAAAATCAGAACCATGGTGACAGACAATGAAAAGAACATGGTGTTCATACTGTGTCGAGAAGGGCTGAGCCATGCGCCCTGAATGGCACACGTGTTTAATCTGGTTGTCAAACGCTTCCACAAGTCTTCCACCCATCTGCAAGACATTCTAAAAATGGCCAGGAAGCTTTGCATGCACTTCAGCCATTCCTACACCACCAAGCACACCCTCCTTGAGCTGCAGCAGCAGAACGGCCTCCCCAACATAGGCTGATATGTGATGTTTCCACCAGTTGGAATTCCAGCCTCCATATGTTGGACCGACTATGAACAGAGAAAGGCAATTAATGATTTCTTGATGATCCAAGCAGCCAGGAGTACTCCCCTGTGTAATTTTGATGTCAGCTATTGGTAGCTCATGCGTGACACCTGCCATTTGTTCAGGCCCGTTGAGGAGGCCATGTTATAACTAACAACTGGTCCAGAGGGAGAGAGGGCCGTGCCCTTGAGGGCTTATAGTCTACAAGGATGGAGGAAAAAGACAGGAGGTGTGGGGAAGACATGTTTGTAGGGTGGAGTAGTAAAACAGGAGGGTAGTGAAGAGGCCCTAAGAAGCTATAGGGAAAAAATAAAATGTGTAAAATAAAGATAAAGGAAGCAAAGCTGGAGATGGAAAGACATTTTGCTATAGAAAGTAAAACTAACCCCAAAATATTTTTAACTATATAAATAGTTAAAGATTAAAACAGAAAAATACTGAGGGAGAGACAGTAGAGGGCAATGAGAAAAAAGCAAACCTATTAAACACTTTTTTCTCCACTGTATATACCAAGGAGGATGACCTTCCTGTTGATGAACAGAGGGATGAGATAAACTCCAACTTAAAAGTTTCTTGTCTAACCCAGGAAGAAGTGCAGCTTCATCTTAAGAAGATTAAAATAGACAAATCACCAGGTCCTGATAGCATACACCCACATGTCCTAAGGGAGTTAAGTGATGTCATAGATAGGTCCCTATTCTTAATATTTATGGACTGTCTAATAACGGGGTATGTCCCAAAGGATTGGCGCATAGCAAATGTAGTGCCAATATTCAAAAAGGTGTCAAAAAGTGATCCAGGAAACTATAGGCCGGTAAGTTTAACCTCTGTTGTAGGTAAAATGTTTGAAGGTTTTCTCAGAGATTCTATCCTGGAGTATCTCACTGAAAATGAATGTATAACGCTGTTCCAGCATGGGTTTATGATCGGTCCTGTTAGACTAATCTCATCAGCTTCTATGAGGAAGTCAGTGCTAGACTGGATCGGGGTGAGGCACTGGATGTCATATATCTAGATATTTCTAAAGCATTTGATACTTTAGGCCCACATAAAAGGTTGTAAAAAACTAACGAGTTTCTGGTGCTGCATCGCACCCTTGTTCACGGCAACATTACTACATGCAACAGGTATACTTAAGTAGCACAATGGGCGGTACAAATGAATTACATCATTTCCTGTATAAACGTTTTCCAACATACATTTAAAATACATTTAATACAAACTTCCTTCCTATAATGAGTAGTTAAATAGTATAAATACTGAAAGTATATGGCAGGAAACTGACTTAATAGCGATTGGGCTAGTATATATATGCCAAATCATTTCTGAAATTCAAACCCGGATGGTGTGGGTATTTAATTCATAAATCCACTGCGCTTCGCGCATGGTACAGCGCGTTTTCCAGTCTCCGCCAGACCTAGGCTTATTCACTTTCTCCAATGCATAGCAAAAGAAACCATCTAACGAGCCATTACGTTCCTCTATAAAATACTTAGTGACTCCTGAGTGGTAAGTGTGGCCCTTAGCTATGTGTGCAATATGTTCGATTACTCTTATTTAAACTTTCGGATAGTGCTACCTATATATTGTTTATTACATATCGTACATTGTATATTATATACTAGGTGATCAGAATTGCAATTGATAGACTGCCTTATTTTAAACGATCTACCATCAGTACCTGCGAAAGTTAAAACTTTATTGGTATGTTTACATATATTGCATCTGTTATTTTTACATGGGAAGAAGCCTGAAGTAGATTTAAGCCAAGTCTCACCCTTTTCATGATCAAAAAATCTACTGGGTGAAATATCATCTGCAATGGTTTTACTTCGACGTGCTACCATGGAGATTCCCTCAGCTAGGATTTCTGCTACTACATCATCTTGCCTAATTATATTTACATTTTTGAAAAAAACTTTTTTTATTTGTGAGAATTCTTGGCTAAAAGTTGTAGAAAAAACTACTTCCTTCTTTGGATCTCTTTCTTTTTTATCCCTTAATAAATCTTTCTGAGTTTTTTGTTTTATTTTTTCTTTGGCTTGTTTTAATTGTTTAATTGTGTACCCTCTTCCTTTGAGTCTGGTATCTATAATTCTTATTTGTTTGTCATATTCAGTATCATCAGTACATGCCCTACGTGCTCTATGATATTCACCCAAAGGGATAGAATTGAGCGTATGTTTTGGGTGACAACTGTCTGCCCTTAGGGTGGTATTACCTTGTAGGGACTTCCTGAATAAAGTTGTAGATACTTTTCCATCTTCTTTGCCTGTTAGTTTGATATCGAGGAATGAAATGCTTTCATATTCAACTGTATGTGTGAATCTAAAGTTAACATCATTATTGTTGACATATGAGATAAAGTTCGGTATGGACGCCACATCGCGACCCCAAACAATAAGGAGGTCGTCGATGTAGCGCCCATACCAGACCACAGAGTCAGCAAATGGATTCTCAGGACCATAGATGAATTGCTACTCCCACCATGCCATCATGAGATTGGCTAGGGAGGGTGACGCAGTGGCACCCATTGGAACTCCCAGCAGCTGTAAGTAGAATTCACCATTAAATTCAAAATAATTGCTCTGCATGAGAAAATCTATACATTCCAGGATAAAGATTTGTGTGCCTTCTCTATATATGTTGATATGTTTCAGATGGTATGATACAGCTGCTCTTAAGTGTGATTGTGGTATACAAGAATACAAACTGACCACATCGAGAATCAACCATGAGTAGTTCTTGCTCCAGATGAAGTCATTAAAGACTTTTAACACAGTTGTACTATCCTTGAGGTAGCCTGGAGTTTTGCGTTTCTATCGGTTGCAAACAATTATCCACCTATCTATGAGTCTTTCACAAAGTTTTTTGCACTGGAGACAATTGGGCGGAGATAGGGGG
>JAODAL010054584.1:0-24536 GCA_025379985.1 Phyllomedusa bahiana
CTAGAGAAAAGAAGTAAACCCACCCTCTCAGTAACAAGTGAGGTGTTGCCCTTTGGATGTATAAAAGTTAAATATTAATCTGTCCAACTAATGTTTGAGATAAACCCGCCAAAGTTTTAAGTTTCTGAGTTATCCATACTTGGAGACAAAAAAAAAACCAAAGCCTGATGTGAGACATAGGTATTTGACAAAACCGGCATTGAATAAATCTATCTACTCATTCACTTGGTATACTATTATATTGAAAAAAAGCCCAACTCTAGAATGTGATTTTCCCTTGGGTAAAGTTAAATATTAACTGTTAACTAATTATAAACCATTTAATATTCTGAATTATTAGGATACCAAAAAATATCCAAACAAACTATAAGCAAACCCCTATACAAAAATAGGGAAATGGCCCGATAAGGGCGCCCCCAATCCGGAACCTAAACTGCCAAACCCTTAAATTACCCTAATAAGATACACATAACAGGATACATATAACATATACAAAGACAAGCATATACAGGGACAAAAAGAAAAAGGGAAACCAAAAAAGTGCTTAAAGGTGCACTACACTATCAACCTATGAAAAACATCTCAGAAAAAAGCATATCAAAAAGTTCCGACACATTTCCCCCCAGAATTTAGGGGTTCATCAGGGAACCTGCAAACATTAATACTGATACAAGAAATTACATAACAATTTACGTTCCTTTTTTAGACAAAAGAATGATGGATGGTACATAGAAGGGTCCAGGATGTCGGCAAATTGGATCCCTTCAATAGAGTGCAGTAGTATGATGTGGCAATATTACAATAGCTGCCACATCATACTACTGCACCCTATTGAAGGGATCCATTTTGCCGACATCCTGGACCCTTCTATATACCATCCATCATTCTTTTGTCTAACAAGGGACGTAAGCTGTTATGTAATTTCTGGTGTGTTTGGGAACTTGGGTAATAGTGAGAGGGGGTTAGTGCTAGCCTTGGGATGGCAAAAAATCACAGCTGACTGAGAACAAACCCCAGCTACACTAGTAATGGGGAAGCGTCTGTCCAAATTAAATAGTTAAAAAAACACACACACAAAACACCAAAAATCACTTTATGTAGATAAACACTCCCGAACTACAACTCACTTTAACCATTTTATTAAAGAAATAGATCCAACGCTGGTCCAACGCAGTCTAACGAATCTGACATGGTACAAAAGGGAAACCAGTAAATAAACAAAAACATTAAGCACTAAATAGGCTGGGTAGACTGGGTAGCGCATCACAGGATCAGGGACAGGTGTGCATTTGCTTTACAATTAGGAACAAGTGTAAGCTGCCACTATGCAAGAACCGATATAACCTACCGCTATATAGAGACCACATAATGGTCAGACACGAGCTCATATCACATCACATTGCAATGAATACAGCACTTATCCAATATGGAAGCAAAATAACCTCTGATATCAGGGACTCACAGGAGACGTCAGCTCTGATGGGAGTTGTTCTCTTCTCATTTTCTTCTCCATCTGGCCCAAACCTCCATGATGTCTTCTCCGAGTTGTTCTCTTCCCTTTTATCTCCGTCCGGTACAGAATGCAATGTCTTCTCCCAGCCACTACTCGTCCCTGTTGAATTTACCACAAAAACATCTTAGACTCCTCTCTTTTCCAGCACTTTCATATCAATTCCCACCCCTGTACAAACTCCCCATCCATAGAGCCACAAACACTAAAGGGCCATTCACACGGCTTATTTTGGGCGCGGATTCCAGCCGTATTGCGTGCCGTACTGCACTACAGTACAGCTGGAATCCGTCCCAGCCATAGAGAACTGTGGATTTCGTCTCTCCTCTCAGCTCGGCGAATCCGCCGGGCGGGGAGAAAGTGACATGTTCATTATCCCAGTGGGATACGCGCCGTGTATAATGAAAGTCTATGGGGCCGGCGGGCAGCGCCCCCGCCCCCGTCTCGCCCCTTATTCAAGCCATAATTGCAGGCGAAATCCGTCCCGCAATTACGGCTTGAATAAGCCGTGTGAACCGGCCCTAATAGTGCCCCCTTTGGTGCCCTACACAGTAATTGTGCCCCAAACAGCGTATGTTAGACACTAAAAATTAGAAATGAAAAAAGTCAGATAAGTGGTTTGTAAATTGGTAGGCCCCAATAGGTAGGTACACAAGCCTCCCCCACCCCCCAGTAGGCAGGTAAGTATATAGAACTCCCACAGTAGGTAGGTATATCGTTACTCTCAGAATATAGGTAAATAGGCCCTCTCAGTAAGTTTACAGATTCATTCAGTACATAATCCCCTAATTAGTGAGTTCCTCAGTAGGTATATAGGCCCCTTCAGTAGATAGATAAGTATAAAGGTCCCCACAGTAGGTAGGGAGGTATATAGTCCTCTTTTAGGTACCTATATAGATCCTATCAGTAGGTAGGTATATAGGGTTCCCTCAGTAGGTAGGTATATAGCCGCCCACAGTTGTTGGGTGTATCGGTTTCCTATTAGGAAGATAGTTACAAAGGCCCTCCAGTAGTTATGTAGGTAAACAGGGCCTCGCCATTATTTAGGTAAGAAGACAGGGCTGCTCACAGTAAATAGCCAGGTAGATAGGAGCTGCCCCCAGTAAATAGTAGGTAGACAGGGCTTCCCCAGTAATTAGCCAGGTATAAAGGACTGCCCCCGATAATTAGTGAACATAGAAAAACTCAGTCTGCACACTGTTATTTTTATATCAATAATACTTTTCTTTTTACTCAAATTGATATGTGACCCATAACTTTCAGGGTATATTCACACAAATATATACAGACAAGGAGTAAAAACCTGTGACGTGTTTATGCAGCAAGAACTTAAGTCCTTTAAATATTCATAGGAACACTTAGCTTGTCTTCATTCACATAGAAGTCCTCCAAAAGGTAGACAGATAAGAGAAACACAGCTAGACTCTGAATGCCAAGTTCACCGCGAGGAACGCCGAACGCCCATGTGTGACGTTTCGGAGGTGTGTCCTCCTTCTTCAGACGGCGTCATTTGACGATATCGTCATTTGCTGCATAAACACGTCACAGGTTTTTACTCCGTGTCTGTATATATTTGTGTGAATATACCCTGAAAGTTATGGGTCGCATATCAATTTGAGTAAAAAGAAAAGTATTATTGAAATAAAAATAACAGTGTGCGGACTGAGTTTTTCTATGTTCACGAAGTATATTTAGGGTTACTCAGGAGAGAGCCCTGTTCAGTTCCGTTACGTGTTAATGCTTAAAGGGGTTGTCTTGCTATAATGATTGGGTTTTAATTAAAAGATCTTTAAAAAACAAGCAGCTTTGCAATATATGTTCATTACAAATGTCCTACTGATTTTGAGTTATCCCTGTAAGTAGTAGTGCATCAGCTCCTCAAATCCCTATAGCAGCAGACCTGTTGATCTTTATCTCACTGGCTGTCAGGTCTGATGACTCATCACCTTCTGAATACAGGTCAGAGCACAGAGCCCCTCCTGCACAGTATGCTTCTGTAGTGGAGGGAGGGGGAGGGCTCTGGCTTCTGTGTCTGTGTAGCTGGATTAACCCTGTGTGTGCCTGCTTCCTCCTGCTCTCTACACAGATTGAGGAGAGCAGAGGTGAGGCTGATCTGTAGTCTGTAGTCAGTCATGTGACAGCAGTGAAGTGTGTTACTATAATCATGATGTATCTGTGGAGCTTTGACTATACTAATAGAACAGATCAGGGGGGCATGTGAACGGTTCCTATCTCTCCCTGCTCTGCTGTATTAGTGACACATCGAGATTATAGTAACTCACTTCACAGCTGCCCTGTGTCTGTTCTGACAGGGTTTGTTGTTGCTTGAGATGTGGAGATTTGTATGCTAAGCAGGGGGTATAGGAACACATGCATCCCCTCTGCTCTGCTATTAGTAATCACAGCTTCACAGACCTCTCCACACTCATAGATCAGCCCTCTCCCTGTTGTCTCCTGACTATGTAGAGAAGCAGCAAGAGCCTGCAGCAGACCTAGGCAGGCACACACAGGGTTAACTCTGGCAGCAAACCCCCTGGCCCTCCCCTTGCTGTATAGAAGGAGAGCTGTCTGTGTGCTGAGGGGAGGGGGGAAGAGGGAGGAGAAGAGGCAGACAAGAAGCACGCCCCTTAATTCAAAAATCCTATGCTAACAGTGACATTGAAGTTGGCTGAAAGCCTGTCGTAAGACAACTTCTTTAAGACACTATCTATGGTCCACAATTAGTATATGAAATGCCCCCGATAATTAGCCAGGTAGACAGGGCCCCCTCTGGTAATTAGGCTAGTAAACAGTTCCACCACTAGTAAGTAGCCAGGTAGACAGGGCCTTCCCGATGATTAGCCAGGCAGACAGGGCCCCCCCAGTAATTAGCCAGGCAGACAGGGCCCCACAGTGATTTGCCAGGCAGACAGCGGAACCCCAGTGATTAGCCAGGCAGACAGGGCCCCCCCCAGTGATTAGCCAGGTAGACAAGCCCCTCCCCCCCAGTGATTAGCCAGGCAGACAGGGCCCCCCAGTGATTAGTCAGGCAGACAGGGCCCCTCCCCAGTGATTAGCCAAGCAGACAGCCCCCCCCCCAGTGATTAGCCAGGCAGACAGGGTCCCCCCAGTGATTAGCAAAGTAGATAGGGTCCCCCAGTGATTAGCCAGGTAGATAGGGCCCCCCACTAATTAGCCAGGCAGACAGGGCCCCGCCAGTGATTAGCCACGTAAATAGGGCCTCCCCAGTGATTAGTCAGGTAGAAGGCCCCCCCAGTGATAAGCCAGGTAAGGCCCCCCAGTAATTAGCCAGCTAGAAGGCCCCCCCAGTGATAAGCCAGGTAGGTCCCCCAGTGATTAGCCAGGTAGACAGGGCCCCCCCAGTGATTAGCCGGGTAGATAGAGTCCACCAGTGATTAGCCAGGTAGATAGGGCCCCCCACTGATTAGCCAGGCAGACAGGGCCCCCCCAGTGATTAGCCAGGTAGATAGGGCCCCCCCAGTGATTAGCCAGGTAGATAGGGTCCCCCCGTGATTACCGGGGAATGGGCCCCCCTACGTTAGCCAGGCAACAGGGCCCCATAATTAGCTAGCTAGAAGGCCCCCCTCAGTGATAAGCCAGGTAGGTCCCCCAGTGATTAGCCGGGTAGACAGGGCCCCCCAGTGTTTAGCCAGGTAGATAGGGCCCCCCACTGATTAGCCAGGCAGACAGGGCCCCCCCAGTGATTAGCCAGGTAGATAGGGTCCCCCAGTGATTAGCCAGGTAGATAGGGCCCCCTACTGATTAGCCAGGCAGACAGGGCCCCCCAGTGATTAGCCACGTAAATAGCCCCCCCCCCCCAGTGATTAGCCAGGCAGACAGGGCCCCCCAGTGATTAGCCAGGCAGAAAGGGCCTCCCCAGTGATTAGGCAGGTAAATAGGGCCCCCCCAGTGATTATCCAGGTAGATAGGGCCCCCACAGTGATTAGTCAGGTATATAGGGCCCCCAGTGATTAGACAGGCAGACAGCCACCCCCCCCCAGTGATTAGTCAGGCAGACAGGCCCCCCAGTGATTAGCAAGGCAGACAGGGCCCCCCAGTGGTTAACCAGGTAGATAGGGCCCTCCCAGTGATTAGCCAGTTAAATCATACATGCCAACTCTCCCGTTTTTGGTGGGGGGGTCCCGCTATTTGGGGTCCCCTCCCGCCCTCCCGGGGAGTTGGCATTCCTCCCGCCGCGAAAGCAGGCGGCGGGGGGTTCTTTAATGGCCGCGGCGACAGAGTAGCCGCTAGTGCGCTACTCTGCGCCGCCGGTCCGTTTTCTCCAGGGTGAAGCGCGCTGCGCCCGCTTCCCCGCCCGAGTCTCGGTGCAGGGAGGAGGCGGAGGAGGGAATCATCCTCTCCTCCCCCCACCTCCCCGTTTGTCCGCGCCGGTGTGTGCGCCGCATATACAGTCAGCGGTGCAGGGGAAGTGACGGCGGCTGCAGGGGAGTGATGCGCGGCTGCTCTCACTTCCCCCTGCCCCGCTGAGGAGATCGCCCCGGAGCGGCCGTGCTGCAGGAGCCTGGTGAGGTAAGTGGATTTTATTATTTTATTTTATTAGCTATATGGGGGGCTCTGCCTGGCAACAAGGGGGGCACTACCTGGCAACAAGGGGGGCACTACCTGGAAACAAGGGACATCTACCTGGAAACCGGGGGGAAACATCTACCTGCAACAGAGGGGGTCACTACCTGGCAACAATGGGGTCACTTCCTGGCAACAGAGGGGCACTACCTGGCAACAGAGGGGACATCTACCTGGCAACAGAGTCGGCACTACCTGGCAACAGAGGGGGCACTACCTGGCAACACTGGGGGCACTACCTGGCAACAAGGGGGGCACTACCTGGCAACACGGGGGGCATCTACCTGGCAACAATGGGGGACTACCTGGCAACAAGGGGGGAAACTCCCTGGCAACAATGGGGGCATCTACCTGCAACAAGGGGGCACGACCTGGCAACAGAGGGGGCATCTACCGGGCACCAGAGGGGGCACTACCTGGCAACAGAGGGGGCACTACCTCGGCAACAATGGGGGCACTACCTGGCAACAATGGGGGCACTACCTGGCAACAGGGGGAAAACTTTACCTGGCAACAAGGGGGCATCTACCTGGCAACAGAGGGGGCACTACCTGGCAACAATGGGGCACTACCTGCAACAGAGGGGACATCACCTGGCAACAGAGGGGGCACTACCTGGCAACAGAGGGCACTACCGGGCACGAGGGGGCACTCCCTTTGCAACGAGGGGGCATCTACCTGGCAACAGAGGGGCACTACCTGAAAACAGAGGGGGCACTACCTGGAAACCCAGGGGGTGCATCTACTGGCAACAGGGGGGGCATCTACCTGGCAACAATGGGGGCACTACCTGGCAACAATGGGGGAAACTACCTGGCTAACAAAGGGGGCCCCTACCGGGCTAACAAAGGGGGCCCCTATCTGGCTACAGAGGGGGCATCTACTTGGCTACAAGGGGGCATCTCCCTGCCTGTAAGGGCACTACCTGCTTATGGGGGGTTTACTACCTGGCTATAAGGGCATCTACCTGGCTTTCTTCCAAAGCCGTTATGCAGTTAGGTGGAGTGGGTGTGGCTTTTTGAAGGGGCGTGGCATACCAACAAGATGGGCGTGTCCATTGCCGCCCACCAAAATCTCCTGCTTTTTCATTTTCAAAAGTTGGCAACTATGAGTTAAATAGGACCCCCCAGTGATTAGCCAGGCAGACAGACCTCCCCCCCAGTAATTAGCCAGGCAGACAGGGCCTCCTACCAGTAATTAGCCAGGCAGACAGGGCCTCCCCCCAGTAATTAGCCAGGCAGACAGGGCCTCCTACCAGTAATTAGCCAGGCAGACAGGGCCTCCTACCAGTAATTAGCCAGGCAGACAGGGCCCCCATATAAAAAAAAAGAAAAAATACTCATCTGTCTCCTCTCCTCTCCTCCCTCTTCTCTTCTCTCTGTGCGGAACGGGCGGTGTGATGTCATCATGCCACCGGCTCCGAGACGCTACTTCCTGTGTCTACCAGGCTGTAAGCCTATGCATGGGCTTACGGCCTAGTACAGGCTGCGGAGTAGGTGGTACCTCCAAGGGGCTGAACGGCCAAGATCAGAAGATCCTGGCTGTTCTGCCGGAGTAGCCACCTGCACCGAGCAGGTGGCGACCGTGATCGCTGAAGGCTGGGTCTCTGTGACCCAGCAATGCAGCCGTGTGGCACTGGGGGCTTGTCGGCTCCTTGGCTCAGAGGTCCGGTAGCATACATGACCGCTGCAGCCCCTGTAACTGCGCCACAAGCTAGCGCCGGTACTCGGGGCACACAGAGAGAAACAACAGCCCCCCCCCGGCGGGCACTCCGAGCTGGCGATGCGACCCGGACCCTGGCGGCCCACCAGGTGAACGCCCAGTTAAGTCTATGGGCAATTCGGGCCTGAGTGGGAACAAGTTGGAGGAGAATCCCTGCCAGAAAAAAACAGGTATTATCAGAATATTATTGGAACCCCAGCGACATGAGTTCTCATTCCATGAAGGTCATGCCATGCCCCATCACCTTGAACAAAAACACTGAACATTGTGAAGTCACATAATATTTATTAGACCAAGCTTTTCTCTCCTTATACAGCTGAAACATAAACCTTGTTTTGTTATAAGGAGCCAAAGATGTCAAGAAATATACTAAGCTTTCACATCAAATATCTTGTTTGGAACAACCCTGTAATTAACAGGGGCCTATTTAGATTAATGCTGCCAAATCTTTTTCTAGTGTCAAAGTTGGCAGTATTTTTCTCTGAGCATCATGGGAGAACACAGATTATGTGAGCACAACCTAAAAATACAGCACACGTAATCACATGCTGTAGACTTCTGTGAGGAGTTACTGCGAGGTGTGACTCGAGATTTTTTTTAGATCTGTTTCAAAATGTTTGTATTGCAGCCATATGGTTGTCAGCCAGTTCCTTTTACAACTGAAGTAAGATCATTTGAAAAGTCAAGTTATGCATTGTTGAAGAATCCCTTCTTCAGAAACAATCATTATTTTTCATCAACAAAAAGATCTTTTATTTTTTTTTAATTTCAATTCTTTATTTTGCAGTTTCTTTAGTCAGAGATCTAATCTGCATTTTCCATTTGAGAGTTAAAAAGAAATAGATTTTTTAAAGATTTGCTCATCTTTAAAAGGATTTTCCGGAATCAGAAAAATAAGGTGCCCACCACTATTGCTGACTTTTGCCACCTAAGATATAAGGACTTGATACAGTTTTCATGACCTTTAGTGTAATTCCGATTCCCCGTTATCTACTATCAGTACAGTTCCTCTGATTTTTTGTAACAACCATAAATCTTTATATTAAAGGGATATTCCCATCACTGTACTGCTGGATTTTGGCTGACTTGTTGCCAGTTGCAGAGAACAGAGAGGTGGCCGCTAATGGCTCCCTCTGATCATTAGTACAGGAGTTCTGAACAATGCTCAGCACATACACGTTTGGCTTTATTCAGAACTCTGACAGGAGAGAGTGGAGAGACTTGCACAAGTATGTCCACCTCTCCATTCTGACTACAAGCTGGAAGTTAATTGATGGCAATACTTACTGAGCCCCTTCCACAAGTGAATGTAACTGTACTTCCAGATTTGCTGAAAGTTACTGCAAATAAACATATAGTTATGTCTAGTGTTGAGCGATTGCGTTGGCTATCGAGATCAAGCGATAGTAGATAGTCGGCCGCTATCGATAAGGTTTTTCGATAGTGAGCATCGATTATGAGCGATTATCATTAAAGTCTATGGGAGAGCAACAACCCCTTTCATTATTCACCCAAACAAGGCTGGAGAAGCTGAAATTAACATCCACAACAGTCAAATGGATACGTGCTACATCTTAGGCAACACACCTAAGTCACAGAAAAAAAGTCACAGACCATTCACTATCCCTGTCTTGTACCACAGCCTGACCCTTAAACCTGCATCACCCACAAATTTAAAAAGTGCCAGAAGGCAGTATGATTTAAAACCATCATGTTACTTGAACTGGACAATTGAATTATCCTGTCCTGGAACGCAGCATGAGCCCCAAACCTGCATGACCCCCAGATTTAAAAAGTTCCGCAAAAAGGAGTCTTTCAACCACCATTTTAGTTGAACAGACACTAACTATATCTGTCCTGTATCGCAGAATGACCATTAAACTGTCTGACCACATTTTTAAAAAAGTGCCAGAAAAAGAGTCTTTCAAACCCCATTTTAGTTGAAACTGGACATATACTGTCCCTGTCCTGGGCCACATATGACCATTAAACCTGTCTGACCCCCAGATTACAAAGTGCCGGAAAAAGGAGTCTTTCAACCACCATTTTAGTTGAACTGGACATTGACTAAAACCTGTCCTGTGCCACAGCATGACCCAGGGCCGGAGTTACAGTGGGTGCGGTGAGAGCCCAGGCTGGCGTCCGTCATCTATTAACACACAGTTAAAATGCCCTGATGACGCAGAAAACGAAAACTGTCGTGCTGAAGCAGGGGTGCGGAAGCGGAAGTGTGAGAACCCAGCCTTCCTCATACACAGTCAATACTTGGGAGCGCTTGCCCCTTCGTATGAGTGGGGGCCCAAAATTGAACTTCACTTGGAAATAACTGGTGGTTAACGCTCCTTTTAAACACCCAGGTGCCCTTTATCTTGGCATTCTTTTTCTCATTTTACTCAACGTGCTGGAGGAAATGGTCTCTGAACTAAGTTCTCTGTCCGTGCTCCATACTCCATGACCTCTGAATAACCTACATCTGGTCAAGTTTTCCTGTACCTCCCTTGTACAATTCAGAGGAATTTTTTTAACAGCTATTTTGTACATGCAAGTTTTTATTTACTTTAATTCAGAAAACACATTTTTTAAAATAGGATGGAATCCCACCATGCCCTTTGTTTCTCTTTTTTAATTGTAATTAAATGGGTTGTCTCAATAAAGGGATTGATAGCTATGTTAATGATCTTGCAAAAACAAGTCATTTTGCAATATGTGTCCATTAACAGTGTCCTACCTATTCCTGTTTCTGACAGCACCATCACCCTTGAGCCACTCTTGACCATTGTGAAGAACAAATGTCTGTTAGAAACAACATTTTTTAGAATAGGAATCTGTAGTATAGCTGCATGTCACAGAAAAAATGCCTCCAAAAATTCAAAGCATGACCCTTGACCCAATTTGGACAATTGTGAAGAACAAATGTCTGTTAGAAAACATTTTTTTAAATAGGACCTGTAGAAAGCTGAAATGTCACAGCAAAATGCCCCCAAAAATTCAAAACATGACCCATGGCCACTTTTGACAATTGTGAAGAACAAATGTCTATTAGAAACAACATTTTTTAGAATAGGACCTGTAGTATTGCGCATTTCAAAGCAGCATGACCCAAAAATTATAAAAATGACTTCTCAGCCACTGTTAAAAATGTGAAGGAAAAATGCCACTTAGAAGCCACATTTCTATTCTAAAAGACCATGATTATTGCTGTATCTCAAAGCAACATGACCCCAAAAAATTATAAATATGACTTCTCAGCCACTGTTTAAAATTGTGAAGGAGAAATGCCACTTAGAAGCCACATTTCTGTTCCAAAGGACCATGATTATTGCTGTATCTAAACAGAAAATGACCCCAAAAAATTTTAAATATGACTTCTCAGCCACTGTTAAAAATTGTGGGGCAACATGACCCCAAAAACCATTGACAATGTAAAAAATTCTAAAGATGAAGTGAGTTAAATGGAATATGGTTTGTCATGAAACCTTGGTGTCTTTTATTTCTCCTCACAGCAAAACCAGCACCATGACCTCTTGGGAATTGAGAATAAAAATTGCAGTAAGAAATGATCTTTTTAAAAATAAGTTTTTCAAGCGGACCATTTCTGTTTGGAGAGGAATCTGAAGTAGACACAAACTAATCGGTGACCCCCGCAATTGGGGCCACAACATCATCAGAGATCCATGCCTGATTAATCTTGATGAAATTCAAACGATCCACATTATCTGTGGAAAGCCGGATGCGTTTTGTCTGTAAATGACTCCTCCGGCTGTGCTGAAGGTCGCTCAGAAAAATGACGCTGGCTGCTGGTGCAGGACAACACCTCCATGGCGTGATGAGTGAGCTCGGGCCATTCGTCCATTTTGGATACCCAGAAGTCAAATTGGGTCCAGAACACAATACAAAAACATCGGTGTTGAGACGCAGATAGTCGTGCACCATGATCTTAAGCTGATCTCTGTGTGTTGGATTGTGCCCTGCATTGCATGCTTTTGGTGAGGTGGTAAACAAAGATGCCAGAGGCCCACCCATTAGGCTTCTGCCACCTTGCCTGCTGCTGCCTTTTACCCTATTTGGGCCCACTCAAACTGCTGTCACACGCTGATGTTGTTCCACCGTGGCATTTGGGGAACGTGAAGCAGACGCAACAATGTCTCCAGTTGATCAATCAGCAAGGTCTCCATTTCCTGCATTTTTACTCTCTATTTGGGTGGGTGGAAGGAAAGTGCTGAGTTTTGTTTTGTACCGGGATCCAGGAGGGTGGCCACCCAGTAACTGTTGTTCATTTTGATGGCCTTAATGCAGGATCATGTTGGAGGAAATGGAGCATCCAAGCACTCATGTGAGAGAGGGACCCTTGTTTTCCCCAAGCCTCAGGTCGGGGGCACTACCCAAACTGATCTTCCTCATCTTCCCCTCCGCCTCAAATTCGCGCCAACCTCTTTCCAAGACGGGGACGTGGGTAACATCGTTTCCCTAGAATCCCTCCTCCTCCTCCTCCGCTGCCTCCGGCACAGCTTCAACACAGGCCCTGACTTGCCTGAGATGATGCACCTGAGAGCTGATGTGCCACCTTGCACTAGCTCTGGACCCCGAACCACTGCCTAATGAAAACCGATGAAATTTTTGAACTGTCGGCCTTGTGGATTTGACGGAGAGGAAAGGCTCCGTGTCCGCATCTGTGTCCGTCTCCTCCTCCGTCGCTGGCGGACCTGTTGTTTCAGAGTGTCCAACGATCGTTCCAGAACTAAGATTACCACAATGCTCATGCTGACAAGGGCATTGTCCGCACTGACCTTTTTTGGTGGCTTCTTCAAAACTGCAATGATGGTGCAGAGCTCTTTCACCTGCCTCCACTCTCGGGTTCAAACACCCCGGGGTCCGCACCGCTGCTTGTCAGGCCATGTGTCACTCGTACTGCGAAATGGCATTGCGCTGCTGCCACAATCGCTGGGCATGTGGAGGGTGGAATTCCAGCGTTTTTGCCACGTCAACAATGAGACGGTTGACGGGGAGCCCGAGCTGACGCTGTAACGCAGCCAAGCGGGACGAAGCAGGGTGCGAACGGCGGAAGTGCGAACTCAGACCCCGAGCCTTTTTCAGCAGGCAGTCCAGACCCGGGTAGCTCTTTTGAATATTCTGGACGACAAGTTTCATGCATATGCCAGGCAAGGATGTGCTCCAGCCTACCGATCTTAAGGGCGGCCAGGGAATTTTCGCCCGTTATCGCACACCACCTTGCCTGGCACAAGGTTCTTGTCACCCAGCCAGCGCTCGGTCCCCGTTGCTTAGAGCCGTCCACAGCTCCTGACCTGTGTGTGGACGGTCTCCAAGGCAATTAATTTTTACACACGGCCTGGGGTCTCTGGGCACGTGATGCCACCAGAGGACCTTGGGAGAAAGGCCCTGCCACCATCCCGCGGTTTTGAAGAGCGTGCGCCGAGCCTGAGAGCCACCGCACCCCCAGAGACAATCCACCCAGCTCACCCAGTGAGCTGTCACAGAGATATAGCGGCCTTGGCCGTGCTTACTAAATCCATGTGTCGGTGGTGAGATGGACTTTTCCGGACACAGATCAGACAATGCGCTTGAAATTTTAGATGACCCGTGCTGGCCAGGGCAGGACGGCTTTTCTGGCAAAGAAATGCCCGCTCGGCATCTTGGTATTGGGGGCAGGCGAGGGCCATGACGTGGCAGAACCCATCTGTGTCCACCAGACGGAAAGGCAACATTTCCAAGGCCAAAAGCCTGGCAATGCCAACATTGCTTTGGGATGGTTTGGGTTAATGTGTTTCTTCTGCTCCCAAACCTGGAAGACAGAAGGCTGGCTGCTAGACTGGCCGCTGTACGGCGTGCAGGTCGTCAAACTGGCGGAAGGAGAAGGGGTAGATGGGTCTCTGGTGGTGCTGGTGTACTCGGGGGCGACGATGGAGGGTGAAGCAGAGGCTGATCCCTGAAACATGACTCTGAGAGACATGGGCAGCTGAGGAATGCATGGTGGTGGCGAGGAGGAGGAGGCGGAGACAGAGGGTGTGACAGTGGTTTTGGGGGCCCGGCGTCGGTCTGGCCTTTTGGCCAAGTGTTCCCTCCATTCAACTCATGCATTCGCTGCATTGACTAGACATGTTGGTGGTGGTTAACCACTTAAGGTTCTTGCCCCTACTTATGCGTTTACGGCAAAGGCGGCATATGAAAATCGCTGGGGGTGAATCAGAGGCTTGGTCAAAGAAGGCCCAGGGCCCGAGAGGTCCTGGACCTTTTTGACAGCGATAAGCGAGGAGCGGGGGTTTTGGGGCTGACCGGGCTGGGGGGAATCATATCAGCGGACTTCTGCGACCGCCCTCTCCCTTTTTGTGGTGGGACCCGTATTGACACTACCCCATCGTCTTCCTCCTCGTCCACTGATGAAAACGCTCGCAAGCAATTCTGCGGAAAAGACCAGGATGGATCCACAATGTCGTCATCATCATCAACACAGGTGATTTGGTCGTCCTGACTTTCTGCATCCAAAAAGCTGCGGGCTACAAGCAAGGGCACTGCAAGGCGTTGCCGACCGCCCGGGATTTTTGCCGATGACCGGCTTCCTTCACCCCCTCTGATGGCAACAGTAACTGGGCGTCAGAGCAGACTAAATATCCTCTTGATCTTTTAACATGCCTTCTGACCCCAACCGCATTTTGTCATCAAAGAGGTCCGCAGACAATGGATTTTCCACAGTGGTGGGTACACGAGTTGACATTTGGGCTGCTTCATGTTGGACGGATGCTGATGATGCTGATGACGACATTTGTGGCCGTGACTGCGAGGACGAGGAGGTTAAGACTGCTAGATGCAGGTTGCAGTAACCACTGAAGGACAGATTAGCGACGCTGTTCGTTACTTAGATTCACAGGGCCCTGACCCAGCGATGACAGGCCTGACGGTCCTGCAAAAGGATGATCCGCTGGCATGCTGTTGTCGCCAGCACTGGAAGGAGCACCTTCTCTCGTACCTCTACCTCCATGTGCTTTCCCCCCTCTTTGCTCGCTTACCACCTGCATTTTGCTCCATGTTTCGAAATATAAAAATTTGAGAAGGTATGGAATAGCTTTGTAAAGTCTCTTATTAAAAGACAGCAAATCAGAGCTATTCTCAAATCCCTCTAATCAAAACAAAATTGCTGGGTTCAAATTTTAACTGCAAGGTGTCTATCAACAAATCTGGACTGGGCAAAAGTCCAAAAAACACGTATCTATTATGTTTTCGAATGATACACGGTATTTTTTGCACCGTTCAATCCACCTGTGGTGAATATAGAATTGCTGTTTTAAGATTTACGTGGGTGCTGCGTCAATGAACAATGCTGGGTTGCAAAGGCAAAAACAGTAACTGTTAGTTTTCGTATGATACACGGTATTTTTTGCACCTTTCAATTCACCGGGTGAATATAGAATTGCGTTTTAAATTTACGTGATGCGCGTCAATGAACAATGCTGGGTGTGCAAAGTCAAAAAACACGTAACGTTATGTTTTCGAGATACACGGTATTTTGCACCTTTCAATTCACCTGTGGTGAATATGAATTGCTGTTTTAAGATTACGTGGATGCTGCGTCAATGAACAAACCTGGGGGTTTTCAAAAGTCAAAAAACACTAACTTTATGTTTTGGTATAATAAACGGTATTTTTTGCACCTTTCAATTCACCTGTGGGAATATAAATTGCTGTTTTAAGATTTACGTGGATGCTGCGTCAATGAACAAACCTGGGTGGGGCAAAAGTCCAAAAAAAAACGTAACTGTTATGTTTTGGTATAATAAACGGTATTTTTTGCACCTTTCAATTCACCGTGGTGAATATAGAATTGCTGTTTTAAGATTTACGTGGATGCTGCGTCAATGAACAAGCTGGGTGTGCAAAAGTCAAAAAACACGTAACTTTATGTTTTGGTATAATAAACGGTATTTTTGCACCTTTCAATTACCTGTGGTGAATATAGAATTGCTGTTTTAAAAAATTTACGTGGATTCTGCGGCAATGAACAATGCTGGGTGCGCAAAAGTCAAAAAACACGTAACTGTTATGTTTTCGTATGAACACAGTATTTTTTTGGGAACAAACAACCTGTGCTGACTCAAGATTGCTGGATTGTAATTTAACTGCAAGGTGGAAAATATCAACAGTCACAGGTGTAAATGGGTAAAAATTTAAAATGAACACATATCTGAAATGTATACTGATAAAAAGTGGGGTTTGCACCTAACAAAGAGACCTGCAGTTACTGAAATGATGTGTAATCCAATATAAGTTCAGGCTGCCCAAAATCCAGGAAATATTTTTAATAGCAAACTGTTAAAATGACGATATTCCACTACAATGTCTACACTAAGTCTTGGTGAACTTTATCCAGTGTTCTTTATAGATAGAGCTTGTCTGTGTTCGCACCCGCGGGGGCCCCCCCTGCTCCCCCCGCCGTGAATTTACAGTGGGAGAGCTGCTTTAAAAAATTTTCTAGCTAACTACATAAAATCATCAAATCTCTAATCTAACTACCTTGGAAGGATCACAGCTAATAGTAGAGGTCTCTCTGTGCAGAAATAGACTAATTTCGCTGAGCTGTTTGGCCACAGGCAGAGCGCAGGTCCTATCCCTATGAGACGCTGAGAGACACTGAGGCTGAAACAAAAACGCTGTTCTATGTAAAACGAGGTCATGTGATTTTTCCAGCCAATCGCAACCATACACATCCCAGTCATGACGTCGCACACACATCTCACCCTGCACTATTCTGTAATCTGATTTGCTGGCCGCCAAAATTACAAGAAAACGCCGAAAAAGGCGCGATCTTAATTTGAAAGATGCTCATATTTTAACCTTAATTATCGCATGATCTGGAAATTTCGATCACCATAAAAACCTTGCCGATTTCAACTTTGTCAATAAAATTCGCTCAACACTAGTTATGTCCACTGTGTGACATATCCTTTAGAAGCCGTGCCTGTGCCATTCTTAGCAGGAGCCAGCTGTTACATGCAGCCCAGTTCCTGCTGCAACTGCTGTGATCCTGGCTAATTAGCCTTTGGGTGCTGCAGTCATTTAAATAACAGCATATAAAGGATTTTACAAATGGATTGCAGGGATCTAACTGTTGCCACGATACACAGAGGCCAAACTATGGCCTTCTGTCTGTCTACCATGCAGGTGGGACCTGACAGGCTGATTGACAGATAATGCATTGCAGTAAAGCCATGTACTGCAATATATTAGAGCAACATTAAAATGATCACTCAGTCTAGTCCCAGAGTGGGACAAGCAAAAAAAGTATACACAGTGAGAAACAAAATTATCATTATTTTTTTTTCAAAGTAAAAACACCCTATTGCCACCGCAAATGCATAGTCCCCTTTCTGGACCATGGCCGCATTTGTGTCCGCACTCTCATTCCATTCCAGCATCTACTCACTCTTCATGTTCCCGCTCTGCTCTCTGCTGCTGTCGGTTTCTGGCACACACGTACTCCCTTCCTAGGACTCTTGAGGATTTGTCTTCCAAAGGCTGGCCACCTGCGTTATAAGGAACTTCCTCCCTGCAACCTGTGTCAGATAGTTGGTGCTCATTAGTGGTCTTGACCCCTGCTTCTTTGCCTACTGTTAGTGTTCCTGATTCAGACTCATTACTATGGACTTCTGACTACACTTGCCTGCCACCTGCCCTGACCTCCTTGCCTGTGACCCGAGTACACCTCTGCCTGCCTCCTTGGCACTTCATTTGGGCAATTTGACTGTCACTGTGAGCTACGTCAGGGATAGGGACCTGGGAGTTCCCCTCAGCCGAATCCACCCCGCCTTGTGGTGGGCTTTGGGGAATACCAGGGGGCTTCTTAGACACCGCTCCCTGGCATGGCCAGTGTCATCACTCTCAGGGACCCAGTGGATCCACACTCATAAATGTAACAATGGAAAATTAAAAAAATGTTGGCTCTTAGAATATAGTGATGCAAAAATATGATTTTTTTTTTTAAACTATGTTTATTGTTTACATGTAGTAAAACAATTGTGGTATTTGAGATTCGTTCTTTTTCTCCTGTAATTCATCTGAGAATGAAACATTTTAAGCTACAACTATATATTACTGAAAACAAAATTTAATTTTCAAAAAAAATAAATCTGTAACATATGTGGGGTAAAATCTCTTATTATACCCTTAATGAAATGCAAGAAATCTTTGTACTGGCACTGCGCCGCAACCTCCTCACCATATACCATTGTGTTTTTAATGGATATATAATAAACACTTGATGTTTTAAGAAAAAAGCCGAATGCCAACAGAATTTCATTACCTGCAGCAAGCTGGAGTACATCATCGTTTGAAAACTGATACCCTTAATGAAGGTAGAGGAAGAAGAAGGTGGCTTAGTTAAAAAAAATTGTGTTTTTTCTTAAATTATGCCACATAAAGGCCTATTCAAACCTAAAATGATGCCTGAAGAACATGTCATTAAAAAGAAGGCACCAAAATCCAATAGTTGCTATTTCATTTCTGAGGCCTGTGTTTGAGTCAAGATGAACATTATTGTTATGGGATATTTCTAAAAATTGAGGGAGCATAAATATTTAATTGTGCTTCTCTGTTAACACTAGTTGTGTTAAAGAAAAAAATGGATTAAAACTGAAAATCGGCAAGAAAAATCTATTTCAGAAATGTTCTTGAAAAAGTTAAAAATTGCAGCAAAATATATAGACTTTTTAACATCCTTTAAAAAGTAAAGGTGTTAAACAACAGATACCAACTTAAAGTTGACATATGGTAAATGTTACCTTTTAACTATTTTGTGTAGCATGGCTATTTGTCTCAAAATCATAGACAATCAAAATGTGAAAAGTGCCAGTTTTTTAAAATTGGGAGTAAATTTTAGATTTTTTAATATTAAATTCAAATGCTATCAACCAAAATTTACAACTAACATAAAGTACTTCAATCTCAGATTTATGTGGATAAGTAAAAGCATTCAAAAGTTATTCCTACAGTGACATATGTCAGGTTGGAAAAATGTGGCTCCATCTTTTGGTCCAAAACTGGCTACTTCCTTAAGCAAATCATTAACTTTACAATATTTTTAGATATTGTATAAAAATTTTTTTTATATACTTTATATATAAATCTGTTATCTTATCACTGTATCTTCATATTACTTCAATAATATATGGTGGAGTTTACTTAGGCTCAGTACAGTGTATTATTTGAAGAGGAGTGTGTTGTAGCATTGGATAATATTGTTATTTGTTATTTGGCTACAATATGATGCTAATTAAACACCAAGCTACATACAGTGGTGCTTGAAAGTTTGTAAACCCTTGAAAATTTTCTTTTTCTGCATAACCTGAAACTCCATAAAATCTTTCACATTTTATTTTTATTTTACTATTTTTCTCAATCAACAATAATTGTTGATAATGATCATTTCATCATAAGATTATTATCTGGAGTTACCAGCAACGTATTTGCAGGTGCAACTTTTATAACATGTTTTCTTGATAAACATTGAGTAAGGACTCTCTGAACTAGCTAAATACCCTACAGAAACAACTTAATAGAATTCTCCAACCAAATATATATTGCTGATTATTTCATCCAGAAATATGTACATAGAGTTTTCCAACCATTCCCCTAATGTGATATCGTAATGATATTCTGCTTCATTGCCTTTTCCACTCCATAATACATATACATCTTTATAGTATGAGAGGAACACGCCAATACTGCAGAGCATGACATATTGCTTTTTTACATACTTGCCTAATAAAATATACATCAGTATAAAACATTCTGTAGTTATGGTGTGTAAGAAATAGGCACAGGAGCAGCAATTTCTTACATCTAACATACATTCTGGCAGCTGGTAGAACAGTGGTGGCCTCAGGACTTGGATTTTCATTTGTGACCTATCATGGGAAATCTGTTTATATAAATATAGTTAATAGTGTGCAATAGGCTGGAGATTGGGATCAATTTATTTTATGACTTATCTATTTAAAGCAATGCAAAGCTGTTAAGAAAACACACATCTGGGAGATTACTGTTTGTGTTGTAAAGACTTGAAGAAAAAAATACTCTCTGTTTCAGAGATGGAAAATTTTGTATTCAATGACAGATCAATCAATCTATTTACTTTTTTAGTTATACCCCTTCCAGTTACCGTATACATTAAGTGTAAAAATTTCTTGCCTCTGGGATCCCCACTTCTCAGGAAAACAGAAATTTCTTGATCGCTCTTTAATGATCCTATCCAGCCAAAAGAGTTAGCAGCTCATTTGAACAGCTCTGAGTTTGAGGACTAATGGAGTCACTGGCTCATCTATCTCTATAACTTGCATGTTCTGCCAACTCTCCCATAGGTGATTATACCTACACCAAAGTGTAAAATGTGAAATAAATTATGTTAGTGAACAGCACTATATACCTTCAAAAAAAGCTATCACAAGTGTAAATTACATAAAATAACACATCTTTATTATTTTCAAAAACAATAAAAACAGCATACATGGATTTAAAGAGGAACCACTTACAAAGACATGACATCAAACGGTCAGATATACATAAAATATACAAATATCCCTTAAGATACCACAAATGCTAGACATCTCCCAAACAACACTTTACTATAAACCAACAATATACATATCTCCCCCTCACCTTCTGTCTCTTCCCTCCTTCCCTGTAGACTGTAAGCCCTTACAGGCAGGGCCCTCTCTCCCTCTGTACCTGTTGTTAGTCACATATTGTCACTATTGTAATTGTCTGACTTATGTTATGTATGTAACCCCCCTGAATGTACAGCGCCCTGGAACCAAGGGTGCTCTAAAATAAATAATAATAATAATATTTTAATAAGTATGTTATTAAATAACCCCAGTCTGTCAAATTCATAGATCGCGATAGCGAATGGTTAATCACCCGCATCCGGAGCTCACTCCGGCATGATGCTAGCTATAATATACCGCTGGTCCCATGCTGCGATCTCACGAGCTCCGGTTGTGAGCCCTCAAGATCTCCATGACATATCCATACGTCAAATTGTGGGAACTCCCTCCCGACTATGACGTATGGGTATGTCAAATGTCGGTAAGTGGTTAAAGGGGTTTTCTCATAGGCTCTTTCAAAAAGCTTGCTCTTCACAGCCAACTCCAGGCTCCCGCTTCCTGGTTAGGTTTCTCAAGGCCTAGTAGGTCAAAAGCAAATTGAGGATTTGTTACATCCAACAGAGGGCGTTGTGGGCTTCTCAGCCCCTTTCCCATAATGCCTTGTGATATGCAGATGCTTAGTAGAGTGCGAAAAGGTAAAAAAATCTCTACACACCGTTCGTTCGGTGCTCTCCTCAAGGAGAAATGTTCCCCTTCCTGAGCCACTTGATGCCTCCCACACAGCCAGCTAGTATTGCTCTGCTCTGCACTGATGAGGGACAAAAATCCCAAAACAGCGTTGTCTGCAGATGAGAGATACTGGCTTGGCTAAAATCCTTTTTGCTTTCTCAAGACCTAGTAGGTCAAAAGCAAATTGAGGATTTGTTACATCCAACAGAGGGCGCTGTGGGCTTCTCAGCCCCTTTCCCATAATGCCTTGTGATATGCAGATGCTTAGTAGAGTGCGAAAAGGCAAAACAAATCTCTACACTCTGTTTGTTTGGTGCTCTCCTCAAGGAGAGATGTTCCCCTTCCTGGTTAGTTTTTAGTCAGTTTGACAGCATATTGTCTCTGTCATTCCTAGTTGAGCATGTTACAGGAAAATTGGAAATAGAGGAGTTTTACAAGCAGACAGAAGGCTACAGAACTCTAAAAGGTTAAAGTTTGTCAGTAACAAAGATAAAAAAAATTATCATGTCATTCTGGCTACTGTTGTCCATTTCTTCCATTTATTACCCAAACTATATGTATTTTTTTTACACAAGCCAGGCCCTGTTTATACATTATAGGGGACATGTATGACAACTGTCCAGGTCTAAGACTTTCTTTCTAAGTCTAATCAGCGATTCCCTTTAATTTTTTTCTGAGCACTATATGAAATGAAAGGGGAACTCTGATTGGTTGCTATGGGCAACAAAGCAATTCTTATACCTAGACAGTTTTCATACATGTGACCCTATTCTTTGTGACTAGAATACCCCTTTAACCCCTCATATTCAAGACAGTAACTCTAGGGACTGATGATGGTATTGCAAGAGCCCTTGTTATGACTGCCTCACAACAGTATGTATTGATGACACAGCAATAAGATGTCAGTTACAGTCTATTGCTGACAAACTCAAATATACTTTATTCAGAAGAGGCATTTCAAGCTTGGTAGTTACAGTTTACAAAAATGTGTGGTCTCATGAAGAGACACCCATTTAGTTACACAGCTGGTAGTCAAAGCAGCTATTTTGGTGCTCTATGCAAATAAGGCAAATAGTACCCGATATGGAAAATTTAAATCCATGGTCCTGACCTGACATATGGTGCCTGCAACTGTGTGGTGTAAATCATGTGTTATCAAATTTTTATTATGTTTTACTTTTTTTTTTATAAAATATGTTTATATATGCAGTGTCAGACTGGAGTACCATGGGCCCACCATAGGAAATAATCACCACATAGTTTTGTAGCAAAACGTACATATATTGGAGAACAGTATAAAACAAAAGGTTTATTAATCAAATAACCAATTTAACTTAATAAATAACAGTACAGGCAAAATACAAAAAAAACACTGGAATAAAAACTGAAAAAAAAAAATTACACCCTTAAGGAATATATCCAGAGGTGCAGTGAGTATATCAACCCCACAGGTGTTTCACAAATTTTTTAGCATTAGGCTGTGAAAACGAAAAATGTAAATTTTTTTCTAACAATTTGCAATTTTAGCTTAAATGTTTAATTTTTACAAGGAATCCTGGAAAACAAGCACTCCAACTTTTGTTACACAATTTCTCCCAAGTTCGGCAATACCCTACATGTGGGTGTAAACTTCTGTTTGGGCACATGGCCAGGTGTACAAGGGGGGAGTGTTACTTGGCTTTTGGAACTCAGATTTTGGTGGGGCCATGTCGCATTTGCAAAGACCCCAAAGTACCAGAACAGGTGAAACCTTCCAGAAGTCACCCCATTTTGGATTCAACACCCCTCAGGGATCTCATCTAGGGGTGTATTGTGCATTTTGGGCGCACAGGTGTTACATAGTTTTTTCAGCATTGGGCCATGAAAATGGGAGGGAAAATAACGAAGTTCCGCCATTGTTTTTTGGGCTTCATTTTTACAGTGTTCGCCGTGCGGGATAAATGACAGGATAAATTTACTTTGCGAATGGTACAATTATATACATTTTATATAGTTTTTTATGTTTTATTACCTTTAAACAATAGAAATATGTTTATAAAAAATTGCATTCATAGTCTGACAGCCATAACTTAAATTTTCTGTATACGGAGTTGATTATGGGCTTGTTTTTTTGCAGGATGAGTTGACGTTTTTCGATAGCTTTTTATTAAGGTTTTTGTGAGGAGTTTTGAACAAAATACAGCAATTCTGGTAGAGTTTTTTATTTTTATTTTTGACATCGGTCACCGTGCGGTATAAATGAAATGCTAGCGTTACTCAGGAGGTCAATACGATTACAGTAATACCCAATTTGTACATTTCTTTTATGTTTTACTGCTTTTACACAATAAAAACACTTTGATTCAAATGGGAAAACACGTTTTTGAATAACTATAGTTGCGAGAGCCGTAACTTTTTAATTTTTCTGTGTACGGAGCTGTATAGAGGCTTGATTTTTGCGGGATGAGTTGACGTTTTTATTGGTATCACTGTTGGGGGGACAAGAGTTTTTGTTTGCTTTTAAATTCCGTATGCTGAACACCACAGGAAAAAGCCAGAAGCCAAAATTGTGTTATTTTGGTCATTTCAGGTCCCAAAATGTTGTCAATAACAAGTACATTTCAGTCAGCAAAGAATGCACTATCACTCAGGTCTATATGAGGAAGTACATAAAAGTTATTTGTCACAGAAAATGATGCTTCAGTGCAAATTGATGTTTGGATTGTTTACAGTTGTAAAACATAACAAAGACCCTATATGTTTAGTATTGTTGGAATTGGACCGGCCTACAGAACACAGATAACACATCATGTATAGTGAAGAATAAATGCCATAAAAACAAAACTTCTGCAAACAGGGCGTAAGTAATATTTTTTTAATATTTTGCCCACTTAGAATATTTTTGTAGTTTTCCAGTATATTCTATGGTTCTGTCAATGACACCATTAGAAATTGCATGTTATCCTGCAAAATAAAAGCCCTCATATGTCTATGTAGGTGGAAAAATAAAAAAGGTCATCACTCTTGGAAAGGCAAGGAGGGAAAAACGAAGAGCCATATTTAGAGATGGGCGAATTTCCCGAAATTTGGTTCGTTCACTTCGCCGAATTTCTCGACAAAAAATAACTTCGTTCCGAATTACTTTGGGATGAAGCACATTAAAAACAGCTATTTCCAGGCTGCACAGAGCCTGCAGGGTGCTGTAGAACGCTGTGCCATGCTTAAATATGCAGAGGGAGCTTGATTTGGTCTTCATACAATGTTGTGTTTTAGTATGACACGCAGATGACTGCCGCCCCTCTTAGAATCGCTTCACTATAAAATTCCCTGGGCACTTAAGAGGGCAAAACTGACCAAAAAACAGAAGGGGGAATGTAGCCTGATAAAGTCATTCTTATTTT
>JAODAL010054585.1:0-24535 GCA_025379985.1 Phyllomedusa bahiana
AAAAGTCTCACTTTCCAACTGTTTAAGCGTAAGACTGTCCTTGTTGCCTTTATTGCTCAAAAAAGAAAAGAAAAAACCTGCTCTCTGATTGGTTGCTATGGGCAACAAGGACAATCTTACTGTAATATACAAGAGTTTAACCCCTTGCATCTGTAAACTCCTTGGGCGACATGTCCCATTAGGGCTGTGACTTTTTTTGGTGTATTTTGAGCAAAAATACTGTTGATGCCCTATTCTTTATATGAATTAACTGTAGTACCCAAAACTTGGTACATTATACGCCAGACATGACACATTTGAATGCGCCTACAGTAGGCACTTCAAATATGCTAACAATGATATGCTATGCGCCTAAGTTATGCTATGTGCCTAGATTAGGCACGCCAATTATACTATGCGAGGTATAACAGATACCAGGTTTTTGACAGGTTAATTCATTCAAGTGCACTATACACTCACTTAATGCGCCTTAAAACTGGTGCGACAGTGCCTCTTTTCTGACATGTCACCCTTTGTGTTTATTACGGTAAGATTTTATGCTGAACCACTGTTATTTAGCACTATAAGATAATAATGATGACTGGCCTTGGGTTCACTACAGACACTGGTGACCCTTGGATGAACTTCACAATATATTGTGTCTCAAACAAACTGCATTAGAAGAAGAGTGAATATCTGCTAAGTCATTGTGATGTTACCAAATATGTGAGTGTTCATCTTGCAGCCATTGCAGAGCTAGTTACCTTGGAGATTAGTGGGAGAGGAAGCAGGTGAGAAAAATATTTATAAAAAGGCACAAGTTTAGTTAATAGAAAATAGTTAGTGAGAAGCCAGAGAGTTCCCTGTATCAAAGTTCCTGTACTATGGGGCAATTTCCAGGCCACAGAAGATGGAGATGGAGGGTCTAACTTAACTCTTTGAAGCCTGGGCCCATGCCAGAAGGCAGCTGGAAAGGCCCATAGCCTTATTTATCAGTCATGGATCTGCAACTGGAATCTAGGACTTTATGGAAGGAGTTGCAGACTAGAGGCAGAGGAAGGATCCCCTGGACTGATACATTGGGAAATGTGTACCAGGTAGGTAGTGCATAGAAAGTCCCCCGCTGGCCTACCGAGCAGATGGTGTCCAGAATGTTGCCTCTGGCCAGGCCCATCTAGATTCAGTTCTCCTGGGGTCGCCCTGCTATCCCTTTGTAGCATACATGCCAACTCTCCCGCTTTTGGCGGGGGGTCCCGCTAATGGGGGTTCCCCCGCGCCCTCCCGGCAGAGTTGGCATTCCTCCCACCTTAAATTACCGCGGTGCAAGAGTAGTGCCGTCGGGCCGCTCCTACAGGCGGGTGAAGCGGCCGCAGTGTCCGCTCACCCGCCCGGAGTCTCGCTGTGCAGGGAGGAGGCAGGAGGGCTCGCTCCCTCCTCCCTCCTCCCCCTGTATGCACAGTGCCGGTGCGCGCTGTACATACAGGTCAGCGGCGCAGGGGGAGTGACGCGCGGCTGCACTCACTCCCCCTGCGTCGCTGAGGAGATCGGAGATGTCCGGAGCTGCAGGGCCTGGTGAGGTAAGTGGATTTCATTATTTTATTTTTATTAGCTACATGGGGGGCACTACCTAGCTACTAAAGGGGGCACTACCTACCTGGCTTCGATGGGGGGCACTAGCTGGCTTCTAAAGGGGGCAACTACCTACCTGGCTACTAAAGGGGCATACCGGCTTCTAAAGGGGCAAACTACCTACCTGCTTCTAAAGGGGCAGTACCTGGCTTCTAAAGGTGGCAACTACCTACCTGGCTACTAAGGGGCACTACCTGCTTCTAAAGGGGGCAACTACCTACTGGCTACTAAAGGGGGCACTAAACCTACCTGGCTTTCTAAAGGGGCACTACCTGGCTTCTAAAGGGGGCAACTACCTACCTGGCTACTAAAGGGGGCACTACCTGGCTTCTAAAGGGGGAAACTACCACCTGCTTCTAAAGGGGCAACTACCTACCTGGGTAAATAAAGGGGGCAACTACCTACTGGGTACTAAAGGGGGCACTACCTACCTGGGTACTAAAGGGGGCATACCTGGCTTTAAAGGGGGCACTCCTGGCTTCTAAAGGGGGCAAACTACCTGGCTTTTTAAAGGGGCAATACTGGCTACTTAAAAGGAGGCACTAAAAAGGCTACTAAAGGGGGCAACTACCTACCTGGCTACTAAAGGGAGCACTAACTGGGTTTTTAAAAGGGGGCAACTACTACCTGGCTAAATAAAGGGGGCACTACCTACCCGGTACTAAGGGGGCAACTACCTACCTGGCTAAAAGGGGGCCTAAACCCGGCTTCTAAAGGGGGCAATACCTACCTGGCTACTAAAGGAGGACTACCTTGCTTCTAAAGGGGGCAATACCTACCTGGCTTCTAAAGGGGCAACTACTGGCTTCTAAAGGGGGACAAACCCGGCTACTGAAGGGGCACTACCCGGCTTCTAAAAGGGGGCACTACCTGGCTACTAAAGGGGGATAAACCCGGGTTTAAAGGGGGCACTACCGGCTTCTAAAGGGGGCAATAAAACCCGGGTTCAAAAGGGGGCACTACTGGCTACTAAAGGGGGCAACTATTACTGGCTACTAAAGGGGAAACTACCTCCCCGGCTTCTAAAGGGGGGCACTACCTGGCTTCTAAAGGGGGCAATACCTGCTTCTAAAGGGGGCAATACTAAATGGCTTCTAAAGGGGACAACTACCTACCTGGCTTCTAAGGGGGCAATAACTGGTTTCTAAAGGGGGCAACTACTAACTGGCTTCTAAAGGGGGAATTCCTGGCTCTAAAGGGGGCACTTACCTGGACTATAAAGGGGGCAATACCTGGCTAAAAAAAGGGGGGGAACTACCTACTACAAAGGGGGGAACACCTGGCTTTAAAAGGGGGGGAACTACCTGACTACAAAGGGGGAATCCCGGCTTCTAAAGGGGGAACTACCTTACACAAAGGGGGCAACTACCTTGCTACAAGGGGGGATCTACCTACCTGTAAGGGGCACTTTCCCGGTTATGGGGGGGTACTATTGACATAAGGGCATCTACCCGGGTTTCTTCCAAAGCCACATGCAATTGGGGGAGTGGGGGTGGCTTTTTGAAGGGGCGTGTCACACCAAAAAATGGGGTTCCATGCAAATTTTTTTTCCGCGTGTGCTACGGCACCCCCCTCTTTAATCTCCTGCTTTCCGTTTTCAAAAGTTGGCAACTATGCTTTGTAGTCTATCTAGAAGTTGCTACAGCATGTCAGTTCTTCTGGGGTTAGAGAACTCCTTGATGACAAGACTACGTCCAAATAAGGGATTATTTTCGAAGGGACCTCTAATGGCTGCAAACTGTAACACAGGCAGAGAAAGGATTGTCACCATTTGAAAGAGAAATGATATGTTTAAGAACTTCCCAATAACTAAACGGGTCAAGTGATGCTTGGTTCAAACTTTAATCCTTCATTTGCCTCCTGCTTCACCTGCACGACATCATGGGCGCATCCCTACAACACCACAACATACATACAGTGGGAGAGGACTACCAACATCTTGAAGTGTGCTCCTGGGGGTAAGAATGCCATCGAAACTGCAGGTTCCCCACTTTATTGTAACTAAGTGCTAGGGTCGGGCATGAGAGGGATTGGTTGAGTCCAGCCACCATGACAACTATGACTCCCACTCTCCTCTCCTCTAGCCCTCCAAGGCCGTAAGTTACATTACGCTTAGATTAGTTTTCATAAATGAGTCCCACTATTTATTTAATTTATGCCTTTAGTAATGGCCCTTTAATATTGGGCACTTATTTACGTTTATAGTGTTTGCACGCATATATACACATTTTCATCATTAAAGGGGTTTTGCCACGATCTCATTTCATACCTCTTGTATCCAGCTCTTCAGCTCTGTGTGCTCAGAAGGAAGCATGTGTGATTTGTTTGAATTGTATATCATGTGACCCAGCAGGCTGACATCACCATGCCTTTCCTCTCTGTAGTCAAAGAAAGATATGTTTAAGTGAAGCATTGTGAGTAGCTGAGAGGTAAAGTTTTTGCCTCCAGGCACAAGGGTCCTAGATTTAAATCCCTGCAGGAACCAAACCTGTGGGGTTTTTTTCTCTATCAATGCACATACCTCATTGAGGTCTCTTTTTTATTTATTTCACTATTTGACTAATTACTAAGGAGTACAGATGACAGGAGTAGAATTAAAGCACCTGGGGTTCGAACACTCAGTAGCTGCCTGAGGGGAGAAGTGATGTCTGGTCGTATCCCCTGGAGATGAGCTGTAAACAATGGATCACTTAAGGAGCAGCTAAAACAAAAATGGTACAGAATTTTTTATTTTTTTTATAACAATGAATGGTGAAAATGTTTGTTATTTCATTTGTAAGCTTCCCACATCAATTTTACTTCATGGCAAAACCCCTTTAATATATTTTATATATCACTGTACTTATGCTTGCATAATAAATATATTTGTGATGGCATGCATCATATCATTATATAATATGTTAATGTAGTGACATTATTACTTTTTCTGGTTATTGTCACCATTTTGTGTTCCCACCACATCTTTGTCATTTTTATTCTGGCGTAGTCTCAGATGAATTTTTGTAGGTAGTTGTTATTGATATCAGAGTAATATATTTTTTCTTTCTAATAGGATTATATATAGATTCTCCTGTTTTCTATTTTTTGATTTTGCACCCCAAATTCTACCAGACCAGGAGATGGCTTAGCTAGGGGGTGCTACGCAGGACTTTCACCTTTACTGCAGTACTATCAGGTGCATTCTCCATTACTCCCATCTTCTGCTCTGTCACCTTTGGATTGCTGCATAATTCATAAAGAATGTATTTTATTTATTCATGCTTTCATGAGAACAGCATCTCTCTTATTAACTATATGATGAACAGACAAATTCTTGCAGAGGTTCTTTGCACAGAATGAAGGTAACCTAACTGAGCATGGCCCCACAACTAATACTTTTCTTTGCACAGTTTTCCTGTAGTTCTTGCCTTTCTCGGTCAAGGATGTACCATTTATCGCTGCTACCTATATAGTCTATCGCTAGTTATTCCTGTATAGTATTTTTGCGTATGCAAGGTTTCTCCATCCTACCTACTCATGGTCAGTATACATAGTAAAGAGTATTGTGTCTTCCTGGCTTCCCTTGTTCAAACCATGTCTCTGCATCCACTAAATGCTGCTTGGCTGTGTTACAGCTGCAGAATATAGTATGCAGAAGATCATCCTGGACATGATCAACCAGGACAGGAAAGTGGCAGGAAAGAGATAAAGGTCAAATCACAGGTTAAGAGTTATCTTAATACATAAAAATATATAATAAATTAAGTTTATTTCATCATGCGGCAATCTACTTTCTTCATATTGGAAAGTCCTGAGCTTTAAGGAATTAAAGATTAATTGTTAAATATCCCCCTTTAAACTGTGTGGCATTGCTGACTATCTAAGCTGATAAAGTACAATGCTCCTAAAGCACTCTGCTGATTAAAGATAGTATTTTATATATATAGTCAGTTACAGCTGTACTGCTGTAATCACTATAATTAGTGGCTGGAGAGAACAGAAAGCTGAACTGTCAGTGTTCTGCTTCTTATTAAAGGAAGGACAACAATGGAGCCTTTAGTGGCACATAATCACTTACGGTGACGTACTGTATGAAAACTGGTGCAGATTAGACAGTTGTACTTCTCAGTAAATTGGTATAGCATTCATCAGTATGCAAGAAAGCATCTCAAAGCACTTTATAAATGTGTCCAACTGTGAGATAAAAACATGCGCTAAAATTTGAAATTCTCTCAAGACACATTCATAAATATATCTAATCTTATGAATGTGATGTGACACACCCACTAACAATTGATGTATACAAAACTGTTGAGGGTGGCGAATGTGCGCCAGTTTTGGTGAAAGACCATTCATACGGTTGATAAGAGACTTAAACAGGTTTTTTTGCGGTCATCATGACAAAAACTGGTGCAGCCACATTCATACATGTTGCCATTAAAATTTTTATCAGTGGTTAAGACGACCAAGGGCCCTTTAGTTAACCTTTTATCTGCCTTAGAGAACTGGAGATATTGATATGAAACCTTTCACTTCCCTATATCAACAGAATAAGAAAAAAATGAAAATATAATCTTCTAGAACACCCCATGATATCTCATTTTGTGGACATTTGTAAGTGAATGAAAATGCAATCAATATCTGCCAAAAAATACATTTACTTAAATTAAAAGACAGCCATGTCAACTGTGACCTTGGTCACTGAGAATAAATACATGGACTTCTAATTGTTACTTTACAAAAACATGAAGTTAATTGTTTGGAATAAAATTCTCTATTAAATGAAGTGTGGAATTAAATCAGACACATTTTGTCTTATCTCAAAGGGAGTCTGCAAGGACAAATTTGTACAGAAGCTTTATAAATGAATTTGCATATCTAATTCTTAATGCTGCTCTGCTATGCTTTAGAAATGTTATATTAGGATTTTCTTTTTCTACTAGAAGAACAGTGTTATAAGGAAGCTGAACTAATATGTTTTCAAAGGTTTTCCAAGGCAAGTTTTGTTTTGCATAGTTAAATCCATTTCTTCCTTTTATAATTTTAAATACCTATCTATCTATCTATCTATCTATCTATCTATCTATCTATCTATCTATCTGTCTGTCTGTCTGTCTGTCTGTCTGTCTGTCTGTCTGTCTATCTATCTATCCATATGTCTATCTCGGTATGCATAAACTGGCCCATTTAAAGGGCCAATATGCGCTTCTATTCAGTTTCTCCCACCACTGTCTGTTCACTTTGAAGTATTTAGTATTTATAGAGACACCCCTGGTGCTTTGGGAATTGGTTCTTTATCCTTAAAGAGGTTGTCTCACCATGCTGTTTCACAGAGCCATGGGCGGCTTCAGACTCACACTTCCTTGACAGGCTGTGAGTGGTTCTATAGCAATGATTGACATATTATCTCTGCTGTTCCTAGCTGATCCTGTTACAGTGATGTGAGTGCATGACTGAATAAAATCATTGTTAGAAATATTCTGTTCCTATGATTTCAGAGCTGTCAGACAGGGTCTCAAGAGCCAAGGTCTTCTGCACACTAGATCTATGGGGGTAATGTAACAAGTCCAAGCAATTCTCTTATATCTGATTAAAAAATACTTTTATGGCAAGCTTGAAAAGTGCCTTTTCAAGCATTTAAGTTTGCACTTTCAAGGTTATGTGATCTTGGATCAAGGCTTGCTTGTTGATCCTAAACAGACTTTGCTTTGCTTAATTGCCTGCATCCTTAGGGAGCATTCACATGGCAACGACCAAATACCGGTTGGATTTTCCTACCAATATTTGGGGGGGGGAGGGTTTGGCATGCAGGGGTATGGCTTTTGTCTGAGGTTTGCAGATTCAAGCTGTCCCCCTTCGCACCCACATGTTCATGTTCTGCCTGAAAACCAGACAGTTTTTCTAAATGCGGTGTAAAAAACTGTCTGTCGGAAAATCAGTTTAATGGGGACTGTTGAACTGATTTTCTATTAAAGTCTATGGGGGAATGTTGCATGTCGTTTTTCAGATGGTTTCTAAAACCGTCCAAAATACCATACCATGGGTACAAGCCCTAAAATGCTTTGTGCTAGTTCACACTTTCAGAGATTTTTTTCCCTTTTCTACTCTGGTGGCTTCCTATACTTCTGCAACCCAGAAACAATGTTTGACCAAGCCAAACTAACTTTTAGCTAAAAATAATCTTGTCTTAGAATCTGTTTTGCACTTTCCAAAATTAATTGTCATGTTCCAACAGATACAGTAGGGGATGACACGTTAAATGCCGGGTACTGTGGATCCTCTGGGCCACTGCGAGCGTAGATGGTATAACTTGCAGTGGTAGCCAAAGTGCACAACAGGGACACTGGTAGCAGCGACAGGTCACAGCAGATGTAGCCTTAGACAGATAGCAGGTTGCAGGTGGGTAACGGACTGGTATAGCGTCAGGGTAACAGCAGGAAATAGACTGGTGCAACAATAGGAATAGTAGGAGTTAACTGGTACAACAGCAGGAACAGCAGGAGTAGAATCAGGTAACACAGGGGTTAACTGCAGTTAACACAGGAACAAGAACAACAGAAACCAGCAGTGGTCAGGAGCTAAGATGAACATTAATAAACTGCCACTGGAGCAGAGTCAGGAAGTTCCTTTTATCCCGGAATTTCATAGGTCATTGGAAAGGTAATTGGTACACTGTCCCTTTAAATTTAGACCAGCGGGCGGCCGCGCCCCTTAGGGAGCTTGTGCAAACACAGACAGGAACACAGCTAGGTGAGTACTTAGAAACATGGGACACAGTAGGGCCTGCGGCCTGCATGGAGACAGGACTGTAGGTTTATACAGTATATAGTAATGCCAATTATAAAAAAACAACCATTGAGGGTACTGGATGCACTGGATTATGGTGCTTAAGGCTGATAATGGAGAGTGCCTATGAGATTGTGGAAAAGTTGAAAGAGTTAACCATAAAGAAAACAAACCAGGCAAAAGAAAGCTGTTCCAGATTTATCATATAAACATGATCAAGCTCTAGAAAGACACGGAATTGTTATTAACCTCTAATAGTGGGGACATTGATTTACTGATCCTATAAGAAGAAAATAAATGAGACCTTTTTAGGGTCATAGCAACTGCAATAAAAGAGTTTGTGTAGAAAAGCGAACGTAAATTCTCAGAACTGCCTGGGTATACAGATCTTATTAAATATTATATAGAAACTGAACCCAGATCAAAATAAATCTTAAACCTTATAGCATATCATAGATATATAGGGAAGGTTCATCCGTTAAGATAAAATGTTTGCTCGATTAAGGTGTAATTGAGGAGCCTAAAAGTAAGTGGTGAAGCCCAATTGTCTTAATACAACAACTTAATGGTACATTGGAGATAATGATTTCAGAAAACTAAACAAGTTCTTAAAATGTAATGCTTTGTCCCGTACCAATGGTAGATGACCTGATTGAGAGGTAATGTGAGATATATCAGAATTTCTGACCTCACAAAAGTGTTAATGGCAAATCCCTTTAACTGATGAAGCCATAGAAAAAAATTCCTTCTTAAACACAAATAGATCGTCTTGTAGAAATGTGTTTTGAATGAAGATACTTATACACAAATTTAAGAGGCTGACTGATCTTTGGGCTCTATGGCTGTTTACATTGATCATGTCATTTTTTAGTCAGCATCAAGTCACCTCTGTAAAGTACAAGCAGAGCTGGATTCCATAAGTGAAGGTACTTAATAACCAGGTAAGGCTTGTTTGCCACAAACATTGCATCATTTTCAGCTTTTTTAACATACTTAACAAAAGATAAGTGTAAAAATGGAAACCACTCTACCCCCAATAGTCACCAGTTTGGAAACTGTAACCCTTATGCTATCAGATATTCCAGGATAATGTTACAGAACAGGAGGAGCTGAGCAGATTGATATATAGATTTGTTTGAAATGATTTATTACATTTCCATTCTTGCTTATTCTGAGTTAAAGAGTCCAGTGGGCAGTCTCGTACAATGGAAACTCCCAGAAGTGTCTCTGTTTTGAAAACTACACTCCTCAAATACTTGATCCAAGGTTCTAGTAAGCATGTTGATCCCACAGGTGTTTTTGAGAAATCTGCGTGAAATTTGTGTTGTAGAGATGTTGAAATGTTTCCATCGATATGCTATTTTAGTAAGCAGCGTTTTTTTACGTTTTTCCACCACAGCTTTTTGAGTTATAGCTTTTTAGTTTTATCATCAGCATGGCTATATAAGGGCTTGCTTGTTACAGAAAAAAATTGTATTTTATCAAACAGCATTTTGAGGTGCATGTCATATATTAAAAACCTTTAATTATTTTTTGAGGGGAAATAAAAAGACAATGTTGAAACTTTTAAGGTTTTGTTTTTTTTAGTTTTGTTTTTATGGTGTTTAACTTAAGATACAAGTGACTTATTACGTTTATTATGCAAGTCAATAAGAATGCGACAGTACTAAATTCATATGGTTTTTTTATATGTTTTTCCATGTTTTGCACAATAAACTTTTTTTTCCATTTTTTTAAGGCATATGGCTAGAGATTGGCGAATTGATTCTAACGAAGTGGAATTCGTTTAGAATTTCAGGAAAACTTCGATTCTGAACAAAGTCGAAGTTTGGGGTGATTCGCGTGAACGAAGCGTGTTTTTGATTGATAAAATGGCTGCGAGCACATGGCGTTACATGGGGAAAAAAGAAGTCTGGGAGGAAGAAAGGCGTAGCCTACATGACATGTGCAGAGATGAAGCCAATCAGAGACTGGCGGGATTCTGTGACGTCACCGCACTATATAAGACCGGGCGCGACGCTGGCAGCTCACAGTCCTCTCACAGTGCTGTGTAGGGAAGGTGCTGCTGCTACTGCTTATGATATCTCATACTAAAGAACTCACTTTTATACAGCGATTTTTTGGGGGGTATCACAGCTTGTCTCAGAGACTGCTTCTCTTACGTTCTAATTCTGATTTTGTGGGGTATTGGAACTGAAGTCCAGTGTGCGTCCAATGCAGCTGCATATACATTTTAATGCTATCTGCTCACAGCACATTGAATTGTATTTAGTTAAAGAAACAGCGTTTTTACAATCCAAATACCACTTAATTTTTGGTTGCACATTTCTTTTGCACAATTTAGATCCAGGGGTTAATTAAGCATTGTTCTGCTGTTGTGGTCACTAAAACAAACGTTCTTTTTCACCACCAAAGAAGAAATTTTGCGTGTAGCATAATTCATAACCGAAGATTAATTACAAGTTTTTCTGTTGTTGTGTTCCGTAAAATACTCGCCGTTTTAACACGCTACAAAGCTGGTAATCTTTGGCAGCACATTTCTTTTGCGCAATTTACATCCAAGGGTTAACTAAGTATTTTACTGCAGTTGTACTTAGTGAAAGAAACGTACTTTTTCACCGCCAAAGAAGAAATTTTGCCTGTAGCATAATTCATAACCGAAGGTTAATTACAAGTTTATCTGTTGTTGTGTTCCCTAAAATACACACCGTTTTAACACGCTACAAAGCTGGTAATTGTTGGCAGTACATTTCTTTTGCGCAATTTACATCCAAGGGTTAACTAAGTATTTTTCTGCTGTTATATTTAGTAAAAGAAACATTCTTTTTTACCGCCAAAGAAGAAATTCTGTAGCATAATTCATATCCGAAGGTTAATTAAGCCTGTTTGTACTTTTATATTCAGTAAAATTCACAGTGTTTTTATACGGCACATACAAGTAAATTTTTCCTGCCCATTTGTGGAGCGCAATTTATATCCAAGGGTTACCCAAGCTTGTTACTGGGTTAATTTGGAGTCATATACAGATATCTTCATCAAACAGTGTCTGTACATTTTAGAACAAACAGTATGTCAGACAGAGAGGTGGCAGGCTCTTCACCTGCGAGTGGCAGTGGCACAAACATTCCTGGAGCAGGCCTAGGTCGCAGCACAGCTAAGGGACATCGCAGCAGGGGTCACTCGGTGAGGCCAGAACTGCCAGTGTCATCTAGCGGCCGTGTGTTGTTCAGCATCCCAATGGTTCTTGATTGGTTGACAAGGTCATCCACTATCTCCCAGATGACATCTGACAACCCCAGCCAAGAGTCAGTGGGAAAGTCAGACACAACCCTTAGTTTGCATGGCCCAGGAGCGGGTCAGCGGCCCTCACCTGTCCTCAACCAGCCTCTGTCCCATCCGGTTCCCTCAGCCAGAGATCTACTATATGGTCTGGGCTCAGAGCCACTATATAGCGAGCATGAACAATTTGAAGAGGGCAGTCAGCAGCTACTTGACAGCGAAGAAATGGGGCCAATATCCCCTGCTTCTTGCAGTAGGCGGCAAAGTATAGATGTTGAGAGTGGCATGGGAGGTCATGTTGTGAGGGGTCAGCCTCTGCATATCAAGACCGATGATGAGGACAGAAGTGACGATGAAACACAAATTGATGATGATGTAGCCGACCGCACTTGGGAGCCGGGTGAAGCAAGGGCTTCATCATCGTCCGTAGAAGAGGGCGTCAGCTTGCGCGTCAGGCAGCGTCGCAGCCAGCAGGAGGGTTGTGGGGCCGTGAGTCAGCAGGGTAGCAGCAGTGTGAGGTCGGGAGCCAAGCGGCCACGGGGTAGAAAACCCGCTTCGCAGGTCAAAGAAAGAAGCGGCACAGGGGCTCAGCGAGGCAGCGGCGTCAGTTAGCACTCAGTGCGGAGCGTTGGCAGTAAAATTAGATACTCGGCGATGTGGCAGTTCTTTGCTAAGACACCAGAGGAGCCGAATATGGGTATATGTAGAATCTGTGGGCAGAAAGTGAAGCGTGGCCAGGGAGCTAATGTTGGCACCATGGCCCTGTGTCAGCACATGCAGCATCACCATCCGGCGGCCTGGGAGAAACATGGCTCAGATGTGGTGGTCCATCCTGCTGCCGCAGCAACAGCAGCAGCAGCGCCCAGTGGCACACATGCCATTGCAGCCAGTCAAGGCTCCACCACCTCTGCAGAAGGGAGCTGTTTCTCTTTGACATCATCTACCTGTCTAGATGCTCCTGCTCCTCGCTACTCATGGCTTCAGCAGTCGTTCAACGAGGCGATTGCAAAGAGACAACAGTATGCGTCCAACCATCTTAAGGTGTAGAAGCTGATCGTGCTCCTGTCCAAGTTGTTGGTACTGCAGTCCCTCCTTTTTCAAATGGTGGACTCTGCACTGTTCAGAGAACTAATGGCTTATGCCGAGCCGAGATGGAGAGTTCCAAGCCGTAATTTCTTTTCCAAAAAGGCAGTACCAGCACTTCACAAATATGTAGAACAGAAGGTGGGCCAGTCCTTGAGCTTATCGGTTTGTTCCAAGATGCACGGCAGCGCGGACGTCTGGAGCTGTAACTACGGTCAGGGCCAGTACATGTCCTTTACGGCCCACTGGGTGAATGTGCTTCCTGCCCAGGCACACCAATAACTTTCTCCTCCACGTTGTCAAACTGCGGCTCCTGCACCAATGTCCGCCTCCTCCTCCTCCACCACCACCACCATCTCAGCCTCCACAAGTACTGCTCCATCATACCACATGTGTAGGGCACAGCGGTGTCACGCATTTCTACACTTGGCTTGCCTCGGCGAACGAAGTCACACAGGGGAGGAACTGCTTCGCGTCATGCAGCAAGAAATCGATGTGTGGCTTTCTCCGCGCCAACTGCAAATCGGAACCATGGTGACGGACAATGGGAGGAACATGGTGTTCGTGCTGCAACGAGGAGGGAAGATTCTGAAAATGGCCAGGAAACTGTACATGCACTTCATCCATTCCTACAAAGCCAGGAACACCTTCCTCGAGTTGCAGTGGCAGAACGGCCTCCCCCAACACACTCTGATATGCGATGATTCCACCCGTTGGAATTCCAGCCTGCACATGTTGGACCGACTGTATGAACAGAGAAAGGCCATTAACGAGTTTTCGATGATCCAGGTGGATCCAGTACTCCCCTGTGTAACTTTGATGTCAGCCAGTGGCAGCTCATGCGTGACACCTACCATTTGCTGAGGCCATTTGAGGAGGTTACGTTATTTGTCAGTCGCCAGGACTACGGGATGAATAACGTCATTCCACTGCTTCATGTCCTGGAACAGATGCTGAAAAATCTGTCTGGGCAGGGGACTGGAGACGTGGCGACTACATCTCACGACCACATGAGTCCGGTGGGGACTGAACTGGAGGAGAAGGACATTGGAGCAGAAGCATTGTCTGGTGAAATGAGTAGTGTTGAGCGATTGCGTTGGCTATCGAGATCGATCGATAGTCGATAGTTGGCCGCTATCGATAAGGTTTTTCGATGGTGAGCATCGATTATGAGCGATTACCATTAAAGTCTATGGGAGAGCAACAATACCTTCATTATTACACCCAAACAAGGCTGGAGAAGCTGAAATTAACATCCACAACAGTCAAATGGATACGTGCTACATCTTAGGCAACACACTTAGGTTATAAAAGTCACAGAAAAAAAGTCACAGACCATTCACTATCCCTGTCTTGTACCACAGCCTGACCCTTTAACCTGCCTCACCCACAAATTAAAAAGTGCCAGAAGGCAGTATGATTTGAACCATCATGTTACTTGAACTGGACATTGAATATCCCTGTCCGGAACGCAGCATGAGCCCCAAACCTGCATGACCCCCAATTTAAAAAGTGCCCGCAAAAAGGAGTCTTTCAACCACCATTTTAGTTTCACTAAGACATTGACTATACCTGTCCTGGAACCCCAGTATGACCATTAAACCCGTCTGACCCCCAGATTAAAAAGTGCCGGGAAAAGGAGTCTGTTATGTCTGTATCTGTTATGTTTTGCGTATAATACGACGGTATTTTTGCACCTTCAATCACCTTGGTGACTATAGATTGCTGTTTTAAAAGTTTAGGGATGCTGCGTCATGACATGCTGGTGTGCAAAAGTCAAAAAACACTAAACTGGATTATGTTTCGTATGATACACGGTATTTTTTGCACCTTTCAATTCACCTGTGGTGAATATAGAATTGCTGTTTTAAGATTTACGTGGATGCTGCGTCAATGAACAAATGCTGGGTGTGCAAAAGTCAAAAAAACACATAACTGTTTTGTTTTCGTATGATACACGTATTTTTTGCACCTTTCAATTCACCTGTGGTGAATATAGAATTGCTGTTTTAAGATTTACGTGGATGCTGCGTCAATGAACAATGCTGGGTGTGCAAAAGTCAAAAAACACGTAACTGTTATGTTTTCGTATGATACACGGTATTTTTGCACCTTTCAATTCACCTGTTGGTGAATATAGAATTGCTGTTTTAAGATTTACGTGGATGCTGCGTCAATTAAAAACGTGGGTGTGCAAAAGTCAAAAAACATGTAACTGTTATGTTTTGATATAATAAACGGTATTTTTTGCACCTTTCTTTTGACCTGGGGTGTATATTGAATTGCTGTTTTTAGATATACTTGGATGCTGCGTCAATGAACAATGCTGGTGCGCAAAAGTCAAAAACACGTAACTGTTATGTTTTCGTATGATACACGTATTTTGGCAACAAACAACCTGTGCTGACTACAAGATTGCTGGATTGTAATTTAACTGCAAGGTGGATATATCAACATCACAGGGTAATGGGTAAAATTAAATGAACACATATCTGAAATGTATACTGATAATAAAAGTGGAGTTTTGCACCCTAACAAAGAGACCTGCAGTTACTAGAAATGATGTGTATCCAAAAATAAGTTCGGGTTTGCCCAATATCCAGAAATATTTCAAATAGCAAACTGTTAATAATAAAGATATTTCCCCTACAATGTCTACACTAAGTCTTGGTGAACTTTATCCAGTGTTCTTTATAGATAGAGCTTGTCTGTGTTCGCCCGCGGGTGCCCCCCCTTGCTCCCCCAGCCGTAAATTTACAGCGGTAGATGCTGCTTTAAAATTCTCTAGCTAACTACATAAAATCTTCAGATCTCTAATCTAACTACATTGGAAGGATAACAGCTAAAATTAGAGGTTTCTCTGTGCAGAAATAGACTAATTTCGCTGAGCTGTTTGGCCACAGGCAGAGCGCAGGTCCTATCCCTATGAGACGCGAGAGACAGGAAAACAGGAAACGCTGTTCTATGTAAAAAACGAGGTCATTTATTTTTCCAGCCAATCGGAACCATACACATCCCAGTCCCTGACGTCGCACACACATCTCACCCTGCTCTATTCTGTAACTGATTTGCTGGCCGGCAAAATTACAGGAAGCGCCGAAAAAGGCGCGATCTTAATAGATGATGCTCAGATTTTAACCTTAATTATCGCATGATCTGGAAATTTCGATCACCATAAAAACCTTGCCGATTTCAACTTTGTCGATAAAAATCACTCAACACTAGAAATGAGTGGATTTTCTACTCAGGTGACAAGAGAAAAGGAGCAGGAGCAGCTGGAGGAGATAGATGGAGATTAGGAAGACGAGGCAGATGACCCGCAAGCACTGTGGCAGTATACAGTGGAGATGGAGGCAGGGAGCCCCTCTGAGTCACTTGTGCAGATGGCCCGCAGCATGCTGATTTGCCTGGCTAGTGACAGCCGAATAGTCAGCATCCGGCAGAGGGATGACTTTTGGCTCTCCACCCTATTGGACCCTCGCTACCGGTCCAAAATAGGAGCCTTTTTCCCAGCTGCTGAGAGGGAGGACAAACTCAAATACTATAGGGAAATCATCCGTAGTCAGTTGGCCGCTGCCTATGTGCGGCATCGTCCCTCCTCTGACAGTTATGACCGGGGGGTTCTTCAGCGCTCACATACTACTGCCGCGGGTGCTGGGGGAAGGTGGGGGGGTCGAAGCAGTACCAGCTCCATCATCAGAAACCTAAGTCTGGAGTCACTGATGAGCAGCTTCCTTCACCCGCCTAGTGAGAGTGGCAGTCGCCAGCAGCAGCAGCAGCAGCAGGACCTGGAGCACACCCTGAACCAACAGGTGGTGGCCTACTTGGACAGCACTCTGCCACTCCAGTTAGAAGATCCACTGGACTACTGGGCAGCCAAACTGGATGTGTGGCCGCAACTTGCCGAGTTTGCAGTGGAGAAGCTGTCCTGTTCGGACAGTAGTGTGGTATCAGAGCGGGTGTTCAGTGCAGCGAGGGCCATCGTTAACCCAAGGAGAACCCGCTTGTGCATGGGAAATGTGAAACGACTGACCTTTGTCAAGATGAATGAGGTGTGGATCGGCCAGGATTTCCACACACCAATGCCTTAGGCGTCAGATTACATCAGCGATGACGCCTCACCAAAACTTTGAGAAATGAGACTGGATTAAATACTCTAACACTGCCTCGTCACTAAATTCTGCCCACCCACACCATATTTACCAGGGACTGGTATTGCCACCCACCTCCACACTGTATCATTGTACCACTCTATGACCTCATACTGATGCTGCTGGTGCGTGACATCCACACTGTGTCATTGTGCCACTCTCTGACCTCATTCTGCTGCTGCTGTTGTTGCTCCTGCCGTCACCACACACCTGTCATTGTGCCAATTGTGGCCACCCTTTATTGCCACTTTTCCCGAATTATTTGCACTGCGACCCAGCTCTCTGTGGCTGCTGCCGTACCCACACACGGCATTTTCCACTCTCTGACCTCATGCGTTTGCTCCCGCCGTCACCTCCAACTGTTCATTTTGCCCTCTGTGGCCTCTCCTGTTTTTGCCACCTCCAAATGTCATTTGCCACTGTCTGAACTCATGCTGCTGCTGTGGTGCTGCTGTCCCATCACATTTGTCATTGTGCCACTCTGTGGCCTACTCCTGTTTTGCCACCTCCAGAATGTCATTGTGCCACTTCTGACCTCATGCCGCTGCTGAGGCTGCTGCCGTGCCTACCCACACTGTGTCATTGTGCCACTTGTGGCACTACTCCGTTTTTGCACCTCAAATGTATGTGCCACTGTTGAACTCATGCCTGCTGTGGCTTCTGCCGTGCCCTCCACACTCTTTCATTGTGCCACTCTGTGACCTACTCCTGTTTTTGCCACCTCCAGAAAGTCATTGTGCCACTCATGCTGCTGCTGAGGCTGCTGCCGTGCCCTCCACACTGTGTCATTGTGCCACTCTGTGGCCTCCTCCTGTTTGTGCCACCTCCAGAAAGTCATTGTGCCACTTCTGACCTCATGCGCTGCTGTGCTGCTGCCGTGCCCTCCACACTGTGTCATTGTGCCACTCTGTGGCCTACTCCTGTTTTTGCCACCTCCAGAATGTCATTGTGCCACATTCTGACAACTCATGCTGCTGCTGAGGCTCTGCCGTGCCCTCCACACTCGTGTCATTGTTGCACTCTGTGGCCTACTCCTGTTTTTTGCCACCTCCAGAATGTCAGTGTGCCACTCTCTGAACTCATGCTGCTGCTGTGGCTTCTGCCGTGCCCTCCACACTCTTTCATTGTGCCACTCTGTGGCCTACTCCTGTTTTTGCCACCTCCAGAATGTCATTGTGCCACATTCTGACCTCATGCTGCTGCTGGGCTGCTGCCGTGCCCTCCACACTGTGTCATTGTGCCACTCTGTGGCCTACTCCTGTTTTTGCCACTCCAGAATGTATTGTGCCAATGACTGACCTCATGCTGAAGCTGTGGCTGCTGCCGAGCCCTCCACACTTGTCATTGTGCCACTCGTGGCCATTTGCTGTTTTTGCCACTCTCAATGTGATTGTGCCACTGCTGACCTCATGTGCTGCTGTGGCTGCTGCCATGACCTACACACTGTGTCATTGTGCTACCTTGACTTCTGCTGTTGCTCCTGCCGTCACCACCCGTGTCATTTGCACTCTGTGGCCACCCTGTTTTTCCACCTCCAGAATGTCATTGTGTCCACTCTCTGACCTCATGCTGCTGTGGCTGCCGCGTCACCTCACACACTTGTCACTGATTTGCCACCTGAGCCCTCAGCTTGTTTTTTTCCAGCTGGCGCTGCCATGACTTTATCAGCTACATTCCCCGCTTCAGTTTTTTGGTCAGTTTTGCCCTCTTAAGTGCTCAGGGAATTTTATAGTGAAGCGATTCTAAGAGCTGCGGCAGTCATATGCGTGTCATACTAAAACACAACATTGTATGAAGACCAAACCAAGCTCCCTCTGCATATTTAAGCATGGCACAATGTTCTACAGCACCCTACAGGATCTGTGCAGCCCGGAAATAGCTGTTTTTTAATGCGATTCGTCCCGAAGTAATTCGGACCGAAACTAATTTTGACGGAAAATTCGGCAAAGTCGCCAAATTGAATTTTGGAGAAATTCGCCCATCTCTCCATATGGCATATACATGACATTAACCTTATTTTGGGAATCAATGTGACTGTGGTAATAATAAGTGTATTTAGTTTTCTATGTGTTGCTTCTTTTGCACAATTACTTTAAAAATAAAAAAATTCTGTAAATCGCAATATTACGACAATCATAACTTGTCTCTGTCACTGAAGCTCTGTGATGGTTTGCTTTAAGTGAGACACGCTTTATTTTTTATGGCTCTTTTTATTTTTGCGTGCATGTGTGTTTTTAATTCATTTGAAGGGTTAGTGACCAAGAAATAGCAATTCTGTATTTTTTTTTTCCTTTACAGCATTCATCCTGTATAGTGTTGAGCGATTATTATCGATAAAGTTGAAATCGGCACAGTTTTTATGGTGATAGGATTTTTTAGATCATGCGATAATTTAGGTTAAAATCTGTGCATCATCTATTAAGATCGCGCGATTTTCGGCGCTTCCTGTCATTTTGGGCGGTCAGAAATCATCTTACAAAGTAGAGTCAGGTGAGATTGTGTGCAACGTCAGACTGGGAATTGTGTAGGTTGCGATTGCTGAAAAATCACATGACTTCGTTTTACATAAGAACAAGCGTAGTTCCTGTTCAGCCCGTCATGTCTCTCCAGCGTCTCATAGCAGGAAGACGTGCGCTCTAGCTTGTGTCCAAACAGCTCAGCGAAATTAATCTATTTCTTCACAGAGAAACCCTACTATGAGCAGTGAGTCGCTACAATTTAGTTAGATTAAGATTGGAAGTATTTTTAGTGTAGTTAGAGTAGAGAATTTAAAGGATGCATCACCGCTGTACAAGTCAGCGTGGGGGGAGGGGGGGAGCGTAGGTGTGCCTCCCACTGGCGAACACAGACACAGCACTATATAGAATACTGGAATAAAGTTCTCCAAACTTCGTGTAGACATTGCACTCAATAGCTTTATTATTAACATGTTTTCTAATTGAAATATTTCCTGGATATTTGCCAGCCTGAACTATATGGATACACATCGCTTTTCTAGTAACTGCAGGTCTTTTGGTTATGCAAAATCCACTTTTATTATCAGTAAACAATTTCATGATAGTGATCATTTTCAATTTGCCCATTCCACCTTTGTTGATATATCCCACCTTGCACTTAAATTTGTGAATCCAGCATTTTATAGTCACCACAAAATTGTAATTGAAATGTGCCAAAAATATCTTGTATTATAAGAAAACACACACAACAGTTACTGTTATTTGACTTTGGGCGTCACTACACTTTGTTCATTGAGCAGCTTGCACTTAAATTTTGAATACTGCAATTTTTATGTCACACACAAGGGTGATTAAGAGGTGCTCGAAAAATATTCTTGGTATTATACAATACATAACAGATACGTGTTTTATACTTGGCGCACTTCAGCTTTGTACGATGGAGGGTAGCGTGAGACTAATCTAGAATACAGCATTTTCTAAGTCACTCACAGGTGAATTGAAATAGGTGCCAAAAAAATATCATTATTATACGAATCAGTAAAAGATACGTGTTTTTTTACTTTGGAGCGCACTACAGCTTTGATTGTTCATGTGAGGCAGCTTGCACTTAAATCTGAATACCAGCAATTTTAAGTCTCGCCACAGGTGAATTGAAAGTGCCAAAAATAATCTGTATTATACAAATCATAACAGATAATACGTGTTTTTTTACTATTGGTGCGCACTACATGGCTTTGTTCAATTGAGGCAGCTGCCTTAAATCTGATATACCGCAATTTTATAGTCACCACATGAATTGAAAAGATGCCAAAAATATCTATGTATTAAACGAATACATAACAGATACGTGTTTTTGACTTTGCGCACTACATCTTGTTCATTATAGGCACTGCACTTAAATTTGAATACAGAGCCATTTTGTAGTCACCACAGGTGAATTAACGGTCAGACAAATATCTTGTATTATGACGAATAAAACAGATACGTGTTTTTTGACTTTGCCACTACAAAGCTTTGTTCATTGAGGCAAGTCTTGCCCTTAAAGATTGAATAGCAAGCAATTTATAGTGTCACCACAGTTTAATTGTATAGTGCCCAAAATACCTTTTATTATCCGAATACATTTCAGAATGATGTTTGATTTCACAATTGGCGCAGGGCCCCGCTTAGTTATGATAGATCATACTTTGCAGTTACATTGAATCCAGCAATTTTTGATTGATCACCCACATAGTGAATAGAGAAGTTGCCAAAAATCCTTTTATAACCGAATACCTTATCAGAAACTGTTTTTTCAGCTTAGGCGCAGGCCACTTTGTTGAAAAGATCTACTTTCAGTTAAATTTGAATACAGCAATTTTATAGTGCACCAAAGGTAATTGATAGTGCCAAAATACCTGTATATCCAAATATAATTTCGATACGTGTTTTTTTTTACTTGGCGCAGGCCAGCTCTTTTGTTGAAGGATCAACATTGCAGTTATATTTGAATCCAGCAGATTTTGTTTTGGTATTTGTAGGGAGTTTGAAATAGCTGTGATTTGCCGTTCTTTAATAAGAGACTTTCCAAAAACTTCCATACCATCCAAATTTTTTATATTTTCTGAACATCGGAAGCTGAAATTCAGGTGGTAAGCGAGTCAAAGATGAGGGGTTGTACATGGAGGTAGAGGTAGCGAGAGAAGTGCTCCCTCCAGTGCTGGTCGAGCAACACGTCATGCCAACGGATCGTCAGTTGCAGTACCGTCAGCGCTGTCAACGCTGTCAGGCCCTGTGAAGTTCTCAGTAACGAACAACGTCGCCAATGACAGTCCTTCATCGGTTAATGCAACCTGCATCCAGCGAGTCTTACTCTCACGTTCCTCCCTCAGACGTGCTTGGCCACAAATGTTGTCATCACATGCACCATCCCATCATTCCAACATTGAAGCAGCCCAAATGGTCAACTCGTGTATCCACACCACTGTGGATAATCCATTTTTGAAGACCTCTTTGATTGACAAAATGCGGTTATGGGTCAGAAGGCAATGTTAAATAAGATCAGAGAGGCCAAAGATGATGAGTTTCTCTGCTCTGACCGTCCCAGTTACGATGCCATCAGAGCATGAAAGAAGCTTGGTCAATCGGCAAAAATCCCGGCGTCTCGCAACGCCTTGCAGTTCCCTCTTGCTTGAAGCCCCAGCTCCTGGATGCATGAATTGTTCAGACGTACAAATCACCTGTGGTTGATGAGATTTTGACGACATGCGGATCCCCCCACCGAGTGTCCTTTTCAGCAGTAATTTGCTTGTCAGAGACAGCTTCATAACTGAGACGAGGAGGAAGACGATAGGGGTAGTTGTCATTACGTTCATCCCGCCCCAAAAGGAGAAGGATGGTCAGCAGAAGTCCCGCTGATAATTCCGCCATCCACGTCCAGCGCAAACCCCGCTCCTCGCTTATCGTCCAGACGTAAAGGACCAGACCACTCATGCCAGGGCCTTCCTTTGACAAGCCTCTGATTCACCCACGATGTAATATGCCTGCCTATGCCGTAAAACGCGATAAGTTGAGCAAAAACTCTTAGGTGGTTATCCCACCACCAACAGGTCCAAGTCACTGCAGGCGAAATGCATGAGTTGAAATGTAGGCAAGACACATGGCCAAAAAAGAGCCATACCGACGCTGGGCCACACACCACAGACCACACACCTCTGTCTCCGCCTCCACCTCCTCCGCTGCACCGAACCAAGCTTCCTCAGCATCCCTTATATGTCTCTCATAGCCATGATCTAGGGATCAGCATCTCGCTTCAGCCTCCACCGTCGCCCGAAGTAACCACCAGCACCACCAGAACCCATCACCTCCTTCCTCGCTTCTCCTCAAGTATTGACGACCTGCGACGCCGTACAGCGGGCCGAGTCTAGCATGCCCAGCCTTCTGTCTTCCAGGTTGGGACAGAAGAAACACTTTAAAACCCAAACCATCCCAAAGCCAAAAGCCTGAGATGTCGCATTTGCCATGCTTTTGGCCTGTGGAAATGTTTGCCTTATTCGTCCTGGTGGAACACAGAATGGGTTCCGGCCATGTCATATGGCCCTTTAGCCGTGCCCCCAATACCAATCCTAGCATTGCATTTCATAGCCATAAAACCGTCCCTGCCCTGGCCACCTCGTGTCAACTAAAAAATCGAGAGCGCGTTGGTGCTTCATCTGTGGAACGGAAAAGTCCATCTGACCACCGTGACATCTTGACAAGTTAAGCAACTGCCAAGGCCGCTATATCTCTGTTACATCTCACTGGGTGAGCTGGTGGATGTCCTCTGGGGTGACGGTGGCTCTCAGGCTCGGCGCACGCTCTTCAAAACCGCAGGGATGGTGCAGGTCTCTTCCCCCCAAGGTCCTCTGGTGGCATCACGTGCCCAGAGAAACCAGGCCGTGTTGAAATTAATTTGTCTTGGAGACCGTCCACACACAGGTCAGGAGCTGTGGACGGCTCTCCACAACGAGACCGAGCGCTGGCTGGGTGACAAGAACCTTGTGCCAGGCAAGGTGGTGTGCGATAACGGGCGAAATCTGCTGGCCGCCCTTAAGATCGGTAGGCTGGAGCACATCCCTTGCCTGGCACATGTCATGAACCTTGTCGTCCAGAGCTACCCGGGTCTGGACTGCCTGCTGAGGAAGGCTCGAAGTCTAAGTTCGCACTTCCGCCGTTCGCACCCTGCTTCGTCCCGCCTGGCTGCGTTGCAGCGTCAGCTCGGCTCCCCGTCAACCGTCTCATTGTTGACGTGGCAACACGCTGGAATTCCACCCTCCACATGCTCCAGCGATTGTGGCAGCAGCGCAATGCCATTACGCAGTACGAAGTGACACATGGCCTGACAAGCAGCGGTGCGGACCTCCACCGAGAGTGGAGGCAGGTGAAAGAGCTCTGCACCATCCTTGCCAGTTTTGAAGAAGCCACCAAAATGGTCAGTGCGGACAATGCCCTTGTCAGCATGAGCATTGTGGTGATCTTAGTTCTGGAACGATCGTTGGACACTCTGAAACAACAGGTCCCGCCAGCGACGGAGGAGGAGACGGACACAGATGCGGACACGGAGCCTTTCTCTCCGTCAAATCCACAAGGCCCGACAGTTTCACAATTTCATCGGTCTTCATTAGGCAGTGGTTCGGGGTCCAGAGCTAGTGCAAGGTGGCGCATCAGCTCTCAGGGTGCATCATCTCAGGCAAGTCAGGGCTGTGTTGAAGCTGTGCCGGAGGCAGCGGAGGAGGAGGAGGAGGTATTCCTAGACACCGACGTTACCGACGTCCCTGCCTTGGAAAGAGGTTGGCGCGAATTTGAGGCGGAGGAGGAAGATGAGAAGATCAGTTTGCTAGTGCCCCTCGACCCAGAGGCTTGGGAAATCAAGGCTCCATCTCTCACATGAGTGCTTGGATGCTCCATTTCCTCCAACATGATCCTCGCATTAAGGCCATCAAAATGAACAACATTAACTGGGTGGCCACCCTCCTGGATCCCCGGTACAAAACAAAACTCAGCACTTTCCTTCCACCCAACCAAATAGAGAGTAAAATGCAGGAAATGGAGACCTTGCTGATTGATCAACTGGAGACATCTGTTGCGTCTGCTTCACGTTCCCAAATGTCAGGTGGAACAACATCAGCGACGTGACAGCAGTAAGTGCCAAGATGCCAGCGCGTGCGGCAGACG